>VZUI01010392.1:0-17245 GCA_013401135.1 Cettia cetti | reverse complement strand
CCGAGCCGGCGCTCGGCCCGCGCCGATTCCGGGAGCCCCCGGCCCGCGGCCGCGCCCCGGTAAGGCGGTGATTGGCCGGTGCCCTCCCCGTATGCAAAGCACCGGGGGAATGACATTCCTCCGCACGCCTCCGCAGCCCCGACTCGCTCCCGGCCACCTCCAGCCAGCCCGGCGGCCGCCGGCCGGGCGCGCTCGCTCCGCGCATCCCGGCAGGAATTCTCCTTCCCCGCGGAGCCGCTCTCTGAACCCCGGCTGGCAACTTCGGGGCTCCATCGGCGCTTTCGCCTCGCTCCCGCCGCCTCCTCGCTCCGCCGAAGGAAAGATTGCACCCGTGCCAATCGCTGAGTTGGTTTTTTGTTGTTGTTGTTTGTTTGGGTTTAGTTTGGCTTGGTGGTTTTTTTTCGCTTTTTGAATTTTTTTTATTTTTGTCATCGCCGCCGGTGGTTTTGGGTTTCGGTGCGCGCTGCGGGCGGGCTCCATCCCGCAGGACCAGAGGGAGGAAAGCCGTGTTTGCCGAGGCGGGCTTCCACCTGCTGCCCTTCAAATATTGTTAAGCAGCAGCCGGTTCCTGCGGCCGAGTTAGAGGAAGACTGTCTGAGACACTGAAAAAAAAAAAAAAAGAGAGAGAGAGGAAAAAAAAAATAAAAGCGAGAATTGGCAAGGAGCGCCGAAGTTGTTGCAGGCTGTTGGTTGGTTTGACTGCTGAGGAGGACGTGAGCGGGAGAGAGAGAGCGCTGTTGCACACACAAAACCACAGAGAGAACCCACAATTTAACCAACATCCCCAGCCCCGGGTTCGCAGCTGTTGGGACCTCTCAGCTCGGCGCTCGCCATCGGCTCTGACTTTTCCTTAAATTAATGCAAAGCGTTGTGCCAAAGACAGAGATCTGAAGCTTGAATGCCGCGCACTGAGCTTTTTTTTTTTTTCTTTTTTTTCTTTTTTTTTCTTTTCCTTTTTGCGCAAGAATGACAGAAAGGTCATGACACGAGCGCTCTTAGAGCAACTCCGACAGAACTACTGAAGCTCATTTTCAAGGCTGCTTTTTTTTAAAAAAAAAAAAAAAAAGAAAGAAAAAGAAAATCTCGCGGAGAACATTAATGGATTCCTGTTGTGTTTAAATTCTCTACAGATTCTATTGTAAATATTTGATGAAGTCCGGTAGACGCGCGTGTGCGTGAGTGTGTGGCCGTGAATTTACACCCAGTCGTAGCCGGCTGACCTTTGCTCAGCCAGCCGAGCTCGCCATCCGCCTCCTCTGAAGAACAACCCCGAATTCCCCTCAAAGAGCCACTTTTTTTTTTTTCTTTTTTTTTTTTTTTTTTTTTTTTTTCTCTTTTCTTTTTCCTCCAGAAGACGCCGGCTCCTTTTGGTTTCTCTCGGGAGCGGAGAGAAACCACCTGGAAGACCCCGGGAAGCTCAGGCTGTTTCTGCCCCGCTGCTCCCTCCCCATTTTCCCTTTTCCCTGGCGGTTTGGGATGAGCGCCGTCCCCGCTCACTTTGCGCGTCCCCATGCGCGGTGAAGCCGCGACCCTCGCGCTTATCGGATTAACGGGATCTGTTCCGCCTGGCCAGGAAGCCGAGAGTTAAACCTATTAGAAAAAAAAACCCCAAAACCCAATTAACTGAGAGGGAAGCGTGGCGCAGGAACAACTTCATCCCGCGCCCGTTTATGTTGTTCGGCAGCCAGCGGCTCGCTGAGGAGTCGCGCTGGCGTGGGCGCTCTGTAGGAACTCCGCGGAGGTGTTGTGTGGCTCTAAAGGCTTGTTGTGATGCGTATCCCCGTAGATACCAGCACCAGCCGCCGCTTCACGCCGCCCTCCACCACGCTGAGCCCGGGGAAGATGAGCGAGCCGCTGGCGCTGCCCGGCGCCGAGCACGGCGGGGCTTTGCCGGGGAAGCTGCGCGGCGCCGACCGCAGCATGGTGGAGGTCCTGGCGGATCACCCCGGGGAGCTGGTGCGCACCGACAGCCCCAACTTCCTCTGCTCCGTGCTGCCCACGCACTGGCGCTGCAACAAGACGCTGCCCATCGCCTTCAAGGTAGGACTGGGGCAGCGCTGGGTGGGGATGGGGGGGGGAAAATCCGGGGAAGGATGCGGGGATGGGGGCTCGGATCTGCACCCGCGCTGCTCTCCTTCCGTCCTTTCCCTCCTTCCTTCCCTTCATCCTTCCGTCCTTTCCCTCCTTCCTTCCATCCTTCCTTCCTTCCATTCATCCTTGCATCCTTTCCTTTCCCTCATTCCTTCCATGCTTTCCCTCCTTCCTTCTCTCCATCCTTCCTTCCCTCTCTTCCCTCCTTCCTTCTATCCTTTCCCCCTTCCCTCCATCCTTTTCTTTCCCTCCTTCCCTCCACCCGTCCCTCCCTTCCATCTTTTCCCTCCTTCTTTCCATCCTTTCTATCCCTCCTTCCAGCCCCTTCCCTCCTTCTTTCCATTATTTTCTTCCTTCTTTCCATCCTTTCCTTTCACCCTGTCCTTTTCCTTCCTTCCACCTTTCCCTCCTTCCTTCCATCTTTTTTTTTCCCTTCTCCTTTCCATCCTTTCCTTTCCTTCCATCCTTTTTCCCTTCTCCTTTCCATCCTTTCCTTTCCTTCCATCCTTTTTTTCCTCCTCCTTTCCATCCTTTCCTTTCCTTCCATCCTTTTTCCCTCCTCCTTTCCATCCTTTCCTTTCCTTCCATCCTTTTTTTCTCCTCCTTTCCTCCTTTTTTTCCTCCTTTCCATCCTTTCCCTCCTTCCCTCCATCCCGCTCCCGGCCGTGCTCGGTCTCTTCTCCTCATTCACAACTCTGGCAGCGAGAGGCGACTCTGCTCAAGGGTGGGGAAAAAATAGAAATAAACACATTTCATTTTCGAAATCCATCTCCGCAGATGGATCCGGGATCCCCAAGAAGTCACCCAGGCTGGTGGCATGTCCCTCTGTCCCTCTGTCCCTCTGTCCCGCTCGGGACGTGCCGGGTTTTCCCCTGCCAGGGACTCTGGGAGGGACAAAACCCCACAAAACAGCCCGGCCACAATCCCAAAAACCGCATTTCCTCTTTTATCGCCTGGGTTTAACAGCAGCAAAAGCCGCGGCCTAACCCGGGCAGACCTCTCGGAGTTCCCTTTGCTAAATCCCAGTAAAATCCGAGAAAAAACGGGGAGAAGGGAACGGGAGAGAACATCCCGGCTCCTCTCCTGTCCCGAGCGATGCGGGGGATGCTCGCGGCGCTTCCCGTTACCCGGCTCCCAGGAAAATCATCTTTCCTTGGAGTAAAATCATCCTCCCCTGGCTCTCGGTCTTTTTTTTGACCCGGGACTGTCGCTGACTCCCTGAACTCGCTGCTTTTCTCGCTGTTCCTGTGGATTCGCTCCACAGGAGTGGAGGAAAAGGGAATTCTTGGCGTTTTCCTTTTATCCGAGCCGGGAGCCGCACAGACACGCAGCTCCCGGAGCCCCGGGGCTTGGTTTAGGATCGGGATTTGTCAAGTCCGGGCTTTTTTTTTTTTTTTTCCTTTTTCTTTTTGCGGTCACTGCTAAATCCCGGCTGCCTCCGCACAACTTGAGGGTTTTTTAGAGTTGAAGGCCACCAGACTGGAGCCTTTCCTCTGTTTTGGGGAGAGGCGAAAGGAGGGAGAAGGGAATCAGCTCAGCTTTGGGAATTCCCGCTGACGAGGGAAAAGTTTTATTGTGTCTGCTCTTGCTTCCCGCAGATAAGAGCGAGGCGAAGGGAGGAACTCGATCACGGGGTCGCTTCCTAAATTCCCACATTTAGATTAATTATTACACTCTTCCCCACGCACCGGGCTGTTAATTAGCCGAGTTTTCCTGCTGGAAGGCAGAAATCCGGGAGTGGAAGGGAGATAAGAGGAATCCCGGTTTTTCCTGGAATATCCCGGTCCCGGAGGAAGGACAGGAGAGGTGGCTCTTCCCTCTCCTGCCCCATCCTCATCCCTGGAAGCTGGGAATGTCCCGCTGATGTGGAAATTGCCCCTGGGGAAAAAATAAAAATCAAAATTCCAGGGGGTTTCAGAGATGCCCGCAGCCGCTTTTCCCTCCTCTGTCCCTGCTCCCCTCGCAGCTTCTTCCCAGGAGTTGGGAAAACTGGGAAAATTCCACCTGGAAACGGTCAGGAGAAAATAAAAAATTTTAAAAAATTAATCAAACCGACCGGAAAATTAGGAAAAAGTTTCATTAGGAGAGCCCGGGAGGCACCTGCTGGCTCGGTGATCCTCACCTTCACCTCCCAAATCCTCTCTCCTGAGAAATAAATCCTGAAAGAATTTGCCACATCTGGGTGATTTTCTACTAAACATTAAGTTTTTGCAAAGGCGTTTTAAAAATCGGGGGTTTTCAGATCTTTTGGCCCAAGAGAAAAATAAATCAGTTCAGGTCATTCCTCTGCTGTCAATATTTTAGTTTGCATTGGACAAAAAGAGCTGAGTTTTATCTCGTATTTGTTATTTTTATTCATTGTGGGAATAAAAAGCGGCAGTGGAGAGTTTTCTCCTCGCATTTAGAAAAATCCACTAAAAAATCTGCAGGATTGGGGTGTTCTTTCAAACCAAAACAATCAATTTTCACTGACTTTCCCCAAATTTAGGAATGATTCTGAAAGACTTGAAAAAATAATTCACAATAACCAAAAGGGTGCCATAGAAATTCATTGTCCAAATGCTGTTAAGAATCCAAATCTTAATTTAAGAGGCCGATTTGGATTAATTGATGCAGGAGAAGTAAATTTAGATACCCCATGGCGCTTCAAGC
Organism: Cettia cetti; assembly: GCA_013401135.1. Lineage (NCBI taxonomy): Eukaryota > Metazoa > Chordata > Aves > Passeriformes > Sylviidae > Cettia > Cettia cetti. The sequence goes on along the minus strand of VZUI01010392.1, from coordinate 12,502 downwards.
CTGATATTCTCCTTGCTCCTCTGGAAATACAAATTTTTAGAGGTAAAAAGTACAACAAAGTCCTTGATAACTCCAGTAACAAGCCCCAGCTTATCTGTTTAGTCTTTTTTTCTAATGTCAATATTTGTATTTCTGTTTCTATTGTCTGTGACTTTCAGGTCTAGTTTCTTTTCTGGGCTGGGTCAGTTTTTGACTCGTTTTTTCAGTTTCTCTTCCCGTTTTTTATCGCCGAGGTTGGGATTTGAAAGCTTTAAATTATTTCTGTCAGAGACAACTGGCCCTGGATCCGTGAAAAAAGTTTGTGAAGGTTTAAAATCCTGTCATAAATTCCCTTAAATTCAATATTTGCATGGCAGGGTAATGCCCTGATTTTCCCTTTTCCCTGTTTTTTTCCTTTGTTAGATGTGGATGCATCAAGGCTTTGCAGGAATTTTTAAGAACTGGCTGCAGAGTTGCTGATTTTGTGACGATTTCCAAGCTTCAACATTTCCAGCAGGGCCTCATTTCTGCCAAAATCAGGGAAATCTGAAAAGCCGAGCTGAGAGCAGGCCCAAAAAACCAAATTACAGCCCAGAGAGGAGAACAAAAACCCCAAAATCAGGGCCGGGGAGGAACGGGGAAAGAGGAAGTTGAAATCAAGATGTAAAGAGGGAATTTTGACCCAGAGATTTTGGCTTTTGCATGTGGAAGTGAAAATCAGGGTTAGGGGTGAGCAAAGGGAGAGGACAGAAATGGAAAGCTCAGTCTCCTGTGGGGGGGAAAAAAAAAAAAAGCTGGGAAATACTTGAAAATGGGGAATTCTCTAATATTTTGGGAGGTGGCTGTGGAATAAAACTCAGGGCTGGATCAAGTAAAGGAGCTGCTGCTCCTGTTTTTATAGAGCAAACAGATCAGAAAAGGGAAATAAAGTCCGGTTGTGACAAACTTCAGCCAATTGTAGCTGCCTGGAGTGAAGTCAGAAAATGTTAAGAGGAAGGAAAATCTCGAGCTGCAGCTCTGAGGATGCAGTGTAGGGCTGGTTCCTCTTCCAGAGGGCAAAAGAGGAATTAAAAACAAGCTGGGTTTTTATCTCTGGGTTTGTTTTTCTGGGCTTTGGGTTTTGTTTTTTTTTTTTTTTTTGGTGGTGGTAGTGCTGTGGAATTGGGGAAACAGCAATGGGCCCTAAAGAAAATCAGACAAAATAATTCAAGCTCTGATTTTTGTCAGAGGACACGGAGAGAAATCCCGGATACCCACGGAATTCCAGCAGGTAGAATTTGTTTGGGGAATTCAAGGAAGTACAAGAAAAATTAAATTTTTCATCATTAAACCGGGGTGAACAGTGTAAACAAATCTGAATATTTAAGTTCAGAAATCTTTATATTTCTCATCAAAGCCCCAGCGAATCCTGTGTTCCTAAAGGTTTGATGGATTCTGGCACCAAGGAGCGCAAATATCTTGGGAAAAGGGGAAACTCCTTAGTTCAGGTCATGATTTCCATCCATCCACTCGAGGGTGAGGTCTGAATATTATTAGATTTATGCTCCTGAAGGAAAACAAGGAATTGTTCAGTAAATTGGGATTAAGCATTTGATTGAGGCCTGATTTTCCATGGCCTTGCTCTGGATTTCTGCTTGGGCAGCTCTGTTAAGAGCTCCTGATATAAATCAAACCACCGAGCGCTGCTACTTGAATTCATTTACTGACAATTACAGAGATTTTGGAGAGCTCATTTTCTGTATTTTTCATCTCAGAGCATTTTTCATTTCCCATCATGGATGTTTCAAGGAGGTGCATCAAGGAAGAAAAATTTCTGTCCAACCATGAGGAAAAATCAGGTTTAAAAATGGTAGAAATCCACACTGAGGAGTTTAAAAAAAAAGTATTCTAAAGAATATAAGTTATGGTAATATAATGATATTTTAAAAATTTACTGTCTTAAGTCCTTTGGTTCTCCAGGAAATGGGGAAAAGAAGTTTTTTATCCGGATTGGAAAACATTTTAGCACAGCAACAAATCAACCGCCATTATCAGTGGGCGTGAGCAGAATTTATCATTTCAGAGCTCAAATTCTATCACCCAAACTGAAAACTCCTTGATTAGAGAAACAACAAAGGGGACAACATTTGGGGGAAGAAGAGAATTCCCATTCCTGCAAACCAGGAATGATTCCCACCTCCTCCAACACCCGCTTGGCCCACCCAGATTTTCACCGCGGCTTCCTCCCGCCGGTTTTCCCTCTCAATGGAACGGAGGGAACTGAGGGTTCTGCTCTTGCTGTTGCAGGTGGTGGCCCTGGGGGATGTCCCCGACGGGACCCTGGTGACGGTGATGGCCGGGAATGACGAGAATTACTCGGCGGAGCTGCGCAACGCCACGGCTGCCATGAAGAACCAGGTGGCGCGGTTCAACGACCTGCGCTTCGTGGGCAGGAGCGGCAGAGGTATGAGGGGGGGGATTCCAGCTCCATCCTCTGCCCCTGGACATGGAGCTGGGAATTTTTTTAATCCACCAGGGAATGCTGGAAAATGTAGCACAGCTCCATTCCAAAGGAGCCGAGTGGGTTTCCGCGTTTCCGCGTTTCCTTCCTGGCCCGTTTTCCGCGTCGCTCTGATTTTTAAACGGTGAAATCCCGTTGGGGAAAAAAAGTGAGAACCCACCCAGAGGGTGAAATTTTGACTCTGGCAGCTGCTCCTGCTGGTTTAGGCAACGCAATATTACCCGTGGTTAGGTTTAAGCGGCAAATTTTCAATTTAAAGTGAGAATTTTCAGCCTGTGGTCATCTCGGGGCTCACCGGCGCTCTCTGCAAAATGTGATCTCTGCAACAGAGAGAGTCGGGCTAAAAATACAAATAATTCCCACACAGATCTAAAAATGTCACAGGTTCCTGACCTGCTGAAGGCTCTTTCTCTGACCTTTTTTTCTCTCAACATTCAACAACCACGGCAGTTCATGCTTCCTGAAACATGGAGAGGAGGGACCAGGCAGGGCAGAGGGGCTTAAAATCTGATTTATCTCTGCCATAAGCAGTAGTTACTGACAGAATTAAAAACGTTTTGGAGCATAAATAACAAATAAGAGTTGAAATTGACTTAGACTATATAAATATTAGGAAGCTGCAAAGAGGCACCTGATGCGTTGTCCATGAGTGGGCAGGTGCACAAAGCTTCATCCCAATAAAATCAGCAGGATTCCCTTTAAAACTTCACTCCTTAAACCTAAATCCCTTCAATTCCAAGGGAAGCACTTAAAATAAACCAATGGAGTGGTGAGGAGACTTCAGGGAGGTTCAGTCAAACCCCCGAAGAGAAGCCAGGGTGTTGTGGCTCAGAAAAAGCTCAGGAGAAGGAGGAGCCTCTCTCTTTTAAGGCCAGGGATGAAAACCCGTCACATTTCCAGCATGAATTCAGGTGGTATTTTATTGTACATTTTCCTTCTGTTTAATTTGTCTTTAAAGTTGGAATGGGGCATTATGGTATTCCAGCATTATTCCAGGACAATTTAGTGACAGAGCAGCATCTCCTGAATTTCAGGAGGTCTCGTTTTGGAGCAATTTGTGTCCCTCAGAAGTCAGGAGTGGCTGCCCCTTCCTCACCACCTTCCCCTCCCTCTGCTCCCATGCGACACCCGAGCCGTGTCCTGGTTCCTGATTTTCAGGAGAGTCCCAGAGCTGACCCACTTCTGGCTTTTATTCCAAACGGGAGATGTGTCAGACTGGAGAGCAAGGAAGTTCTCCTGATTATACACAACAGCCTTTCCTTGCCTTTGAAGTGAAAAGCACCCGTGGACACCCTTCCAACACAAACACAGCCACAACGCTGCAAAAGCGCGGCCCTGCTGGAGCCCTAAATACATTTTAGGAATAAAATTCCCCGTCCAGTTTTCCTCTGGGTCCTGCAGGGTTTTCAGCTGAGGGTACAGAGGCAGCAAATTGTGTTGTTTGGGCTGTCTTCAAATGGAAAACACCCGCAGCTGAGAACGTCGCCTTGTAATGCCAGCGAGGAATAATAATAGGGTAATGCAGAGCAAATTATATCCATTTACTGAAAACATGAGAGATGCTGTAATGTCTAAAAGTATCAGTCATTAAACGTGGTCATTTGGAATATTAAAGGTACCACCTTTTCAGTAAATGGAATTTGCATTATGATTCAGAGCTGACTGTTTAGAAGATTCAAATGAATAGCTGGCAGAGTGCTGGAGAAGCTCATAAAAACAAACCTGTAGTTCAGTTCCTGGCCATGGTAATGAGGCTGGAAATCATAACAGGCAACTGGGGGAGCCTCAAGGTCAAAATCCAGCAGCTGGGACAAAGCAGGCCCTATTTCTTGGGAACAGGGAACCCTTGCCCTGATCCTTTAGCCGCTCACGGACACCAGCTTGGGGTTTCCAGGTGTGATATCCAGATCCAGGTGCTGAGGAGCCTTTAAGTGGAGGGATTTGGGAATGCTTCGTGCTATTAGTCAGGTTCAACATCCCCACCTGCCCATCTTTGGGGCGGTGACTAATGGATGCTTTTGTTTACTCCTCCGCCAGGGGATTGTTTTCCAAAGGTGGGGATTGTTTGCCTTTGTGCGGGATTTCAGGAGCTGCTGTTCTGCGGCATTTTGCACAAAGCCTGCAGCAGAAGGTGGCTGCTTCAAAGGGCACTGCTGCCTTTGATACTTGGCTGCAGGAAAATGAACCCCGACTCTGTTTGCCGTGGAATGTTTGAGCTGGGATCAGCTCAGTGCCACCGGTGATAATGCGGTGCCAGGGGCGTTGTGCGAGCAGGGGCTGGGAGTTCACCTTGGTTCAGGCCACGGTGGAGGTTCCTGCAGGCCCTCAGGGGATTTAAAATCCTTCTTTTAAATCCCTGATGGAGAATCAGGAATGGGTTTGAGTGGTGATCATAAAATCCCCGTTAAAATCCCCTCAGCAGCCGCAGCTCTGTCCCTTCCGAGGAGGAAATTCCCGTTCTTCATAGATAATTTCAATGTCTTCCATGAAATCCAGCAAGACAAGTCTGTATCAAACATTATTTTCCATCTTTTCCTCCTGGTTTTGGGAAGGCCACAGCAAATCCCCCTGATCTGGGGGCTGATTTCCCTTCATCAATATTTGGCACCAAATATCAGCCAAAGTTTCGGCCTCGTTCCGTGCCCAATGCCCAGAGTTTGCCCTGTGCTGCTCAGCCTTGTTTAGAATTAAAAACCCAAACCACTCGATTTTCCTCACACCCAAAATAGGAGTGAGACTGTCACAGGTCACCCAAAACCTGGAGATGTGGTAGAAAAGGGAAATTTGTCTTTTTTGGTGTTTTTTTTCCCCCTCAACCAAAGAGATTTCCATTGGATTTGGCGGGGATCCAAGGCTCTGATTCCTCAGCCCAGTTGGAGAATGCTACTGGGCAAACCTGCCCGTCTGGCTGGGGAGCCCCACCGAGTCATTTCAGGAAGAAAAATGTCCTTTTAAAACTCCAGCCAATCTCAGCCTCCCCCCCTTGGCCTGATTACCTGCTTAAAACAAAATTAATCTTGATTTTTCGCCCTCTGTTCGTGAACATTCCAAGCTTCCAACTGCTCCTGCTGCAACGTATCCCTGGTTTTTTTTAGTGGATAAAGAACCAGTTTAGGTCACTCTGATGAAATGGATCTGATGCAAAAAGCCTGACACCGTAGAAGTTCATTGGCTAAAATGAAAAATAAATAGTTATTTTGGAGAGGGAAAGCTCTGTGGCTTGGGGAACACGAAATATTTTCCTCATGCAATCATTAATCCCAGCTCCTATCTTCTTTGGAGGATGTCAGATTCCAAAAAATCCCAACAAATAAACATGCTTTCCAGATGAAAAGGATTATTAATGGGTTATCCTAAGAGTAGCTAATGGAGAAGTTTCTTGGCTTGCTGCAGGAGATCTCAGTCTAAACCTGAGAGTTGGAGCTCCAGGAGGGTTTCAAAACCTGCACCTCAGAAAGGATGGAAAATCAAATCCATGCGTGTATTTCCTCAGGATTAGGGGAACCAGAGTAAATTTTGTGGTATTTTTCAATTTCCACAGAGCCAAAGCAGGTGTAGCTTTGTAGAACACCAGAGAGATCTCACCGAGCACAATTTCTGCCGTCAGGACTCTCCCCTCTGGATAACATTCCCAGGGAAAAAAAAAAAAAAAAATCACTCTAAGACAAAAAAAAATCAAAAAATACTCAAACTCCAAAAATTACTGGCCGGGATTCCAAATCCAATTATTTTTATTGGTCTTCCCAAGCCAGAATTTTGCTCCTTCTTTGCAGGCTGCGTTATTTGAGCACTTGGTTGAACTTGATTTCATTTTTTTTTTTGACCGAAATGCACTCAGAATTATGAAAGTATGTGCAAAACAGAGGATGCTGCCCTTCAGCAGGGTCGTAAAACCAGTATTAAGCAGGCGTCCAGGTTCTGATCCAAGCTTTTGGAATGCTGCAGGGGACGTGGGATCAAATCCTGGAGTCACAATAAGCAGAGTTGGCCAGATGGGATGAAAATAGGAGAAATCCATCAGCAATCAACTGGGAGAAAAGGACAATTGATAGAGTTTAAAATGAAATATTTCTTTGAAGTTTGGATTGATAAGGACGTGGCATTTAAAGGGAACGGGAATGGGAATTATCTTTGGATATTGGGAAGAAATTCTTCCCTGTGAGGGTGAGGAGGGGCTGGAATGGATTTCCCAGAGAAGCTGTGGCTGCCCCTGGGTGCCTGGAAGTGTCCAAGGTCAGGTTTGAGCAACCTGGGCTAGTGGAAGGTGTCCCTGCCTGGGGAACTGGGTGATCTTTATTGTTCCTTCCAATCCCAAACCATTCCATGATTTCATGACTCAGTGAAAGGAAGGGGCTGTGCCCTGGGTGTGTGTGTTAGAGGCTCATCTTCCATGACTCTTCTCCCTCCATTCTGTTCTGAACGTTGAATTTTCCCCTAAACACAGAGGCCAGGAGAGAGAAATTTATTTTTAAGTGATTGAGGGTGGCTTGGTTGCGTCATTAATTTGAGCCAAGGTTTCCATGCAATCCCAGAGAGGCTGAGCAGCAAACCCAGCCCTCCAAAGGGGATGAAAACCTTGGCAGGGAAGCAATGGAAGGAGGAAAGGAGGGGAAAAGCCTTTCCCAGTGCCCGAGGTGCCTTGGGCTGGCTCCTAACAGCTGGAGTTGTGCAAATCTCCAGTTGTGGAATTCACCCCATGGATGATGCTGCTCCTCACAGGGGTTGGACTCCCAAAAACCATCCTGTGGGATGAGGCTGGCCCTTGGCAGGGATGAAATGACAGGAGAAGGGAGAGGAAAAGCCTCTCCCAGTGCCCAGGGCTCCTTGAGTGCATTTGCTCCGAGCAGTTGTATTTTTGAATCCCTGAATAAGGAATTCACCCCATGGATGATGCTGCTCCGTGCAGGGCTTGGACTCCCAAAAATCATCCCATGGGATGGGGCTGAGCAGCAAAGCCAGCCCTCCCAAGGGATGGGAACCTCAGCAGTGGCAGGAGGAGAGGGGAAAATCCTTTCCCAGGGCCCAAGGTGCCTTGGATTGCTCCGAGCAGCCGGATTTGCAAATCCCTGATTGAGGAATTAACCTCATGGATGCTGCTGCTGCTCACAGGAGTTAGACGCCCAAAAACCATCCGGTGGGATGAGGCTGAGCAGCAAACCCAGCCCTCCAAAGGGATGGGAATCTCATCAGGGATGCAGTGGCAGGAGGAAAGGAAAGGAGAAGCTTTTCCCAGTGCTCCAGGTTCCCTGGACACTCTTGCTCCAAGCAGCCAGGGGTGTGAAGCTCCAATTGTGGAATTCACCCCATGGATGATGCTGCTCCTCACAGAGGCTGGACTGCCAAAAATCATCCTGTGGGATGGGGCTGAGCAGCAAACCCAGCCCTCCAAAGGGATGGGAACCTCAGCAGGGATGCAGTGGCAGGAAAAGAAGGGAAAATCCTTTTTGCAGGGCCCGAGGTGCCTGGGACTTGCTCCGAGCAGCTGGATTTGTAAGTCCCTGATTGTGGAATCAAACTCATGGATGATGCTGCTCCATGCAGGGCTTGGGGTCCCAAAAACAAATCCCATGGGGTGAGGCTGAGCAGCAAACCCTGCCCTCCAAAGGGATGGGAGCCTCAGCAGGGATGCAGTGGCAGGAGGAGAGAGAAGCTTTTCCCAGTGCCCGAGGTGCTCCCTCGCTCCCAGCAGCCAGATCTGGGAATCCACAATTGTGGAATTCACCCCACGGATGCTGCTGCTCCTCACAGGGGTTGGACTCCCCAAAAACCATCCCATGGGATGAGGATGAGCATTCCTGCAGCTTCTCTGCCAGCTCCCCAAAACCCCTCTCTCTGCCTCGGCACTAAAGATTTCATCGGGGCAAATAAACTCCCGCTCCGACCGCGTCAACAGGAGAAAAATAATGGCAGAGGGCTCGGAGAACTTCCTGTCTCCGGGAGCACTCCTGCTGTAAACAGTGGCCATGCCAAGTGCTGAACCACTGCCCTCAGCCCAATAACAATAAATCTATTTTTTTGGTTCTGCACAGCTCCGCTTGGACATTTTTTGCAGCGGTGAGGATGAGGCAGACGCCACCCTCGGAGCGTTTTCCCAAGTTTTATTTTTTTTTTTTTTTTTCCCCTGATAAAAGGGCTTCCCAGAATGTTGTTTAGGGAAAACAAAGTACCTCTCTAGATGAAAAGGTTACATAGTTTCGAGAGATCTGTTTGCCCTGCAGCTTTTTTCTTGTTGGTTTTACTTTTTTTTTTTTTTTAAATTTGTTTTTATTTTGCTGTTTGGGGTTTTTGTTTTGGTGTACCCCTTCAGAACTCCTGGAGGTCTGGTCAAAATATACTGATTTTTATGGGGGTGTGTGTCCCCACATCCCAACTCCAATCAGAGCAGCTATTTTGTCACCAAAATAAAATCCTGCTGGGAGATAAATTAGGCTTAAGGCTGGCCAGGGAACTTGAGCAGGAGTGAGGATGCTGCAAATCAGCAGCTCACAATCGCTGTCAGGAGAGTCTTTTCCAGCACAGTCATGTGCATAAATCCTCATCCGGCTGAATCAGACTCTGTTCCCTTCCAAAAACCCTTTAGGAGCAGGAAAAAAATATTAAAAATAGACTTTTAAATTTTTTTTCTATTAGCTTAACGCTGCATCTCTCCACCTTTCTTGCCCCCATCCTTCTCTCCAATGTTTTTCCTACCTTATCATTTCCACGGAGTTTTCTCAGCCTCTCCAAATATTTATTCCCTTCACCTCTGCCCCCTTTTCTCCCTCTCTGGATGATATTCCAGGGAGTACCTTTGGAGAGCTGCGACCTCTGGGGACAGGCTGGGAATTCTATGCAAAACTTTAGCACTGGGGCAGGTTTGGGGCTCCAAAAAAAAAGTAAAAAAAGGATGCAAGGAACGATCCTAAATTCCTGTTGGCTTTTCCCACTGAACCTGTGAGGGAGGAGGCTCTGGAGAGGGAAGGAGCTGCCTGGAAGGCTCAGGGCCATCAGAGCAGTGCTCAGGGCAGTGCTTGGAGCTGCGTGTCCACATCAGTTCCCTGAAATTCAGGGAGGAACTGAAGGAAAAAGCTTTGGCAAAGCCACAGATTTTCCACAGGCTGGATTTTGTGCACAGAGCCCTGTGCACCTCTAAGGGCACAGAGCTGGAAGTTGGCAGCTTCCAGGTTGGTAATGGCAGCTTTATCCCCTCCCTGGATATTCATGGAGTGAGCCCGGGGCTCTCCCGAGCTCTGGGATCCGTGTGAGCTGCACCAGTGGAATGCCAGCACGGAGACTCCTTGCTCCAAGCAAATCAGCTCCAAGGAAACAGTCCCAGGGCAGCTGCAGTGCTCAGAGAGCCACTGGAGGAAGGCTCAGGTTGGGATTGATCCGCTTCAGGTGCAATTCCTCACTGCTGGAATGGCCCTGCTGGTGATGGGAATGTTCCTTGCCTTTCCTGCTCACACAGGGCGTTGCTCTTCCAGGGAATCCACACCTTCATGCTGCCTGCAGCTGGAGCCTCTGCCTGCAGCTGTGCTCAGGGGTCACCAGTGCTCCTCAGGGCATGGAGAGGGTTTGCTCCCAGCTCCTGCGCTGTGCCACGGAATCATGGAATGGGCTGGGAAGGAAGGGACTGTAAAAATCACCTCATTCCAACCTCCCTGTCTTGGGCAGGGACAATTTTCCCTGTCCCAGGTTGTTTAGGACCACACCCAGCCTGGCCTTGGGCACTGCCAGGGACCCAGGGGCAGCCACAGCTGCTCTGGGCACCCTGGGCCAGGGCCTGCCCACCCTCACAGGGAAGGAAATTTTCCCCAATCTCTGATCTGAACATGGAATTTTTCAGTTTGAAGCCATTCCCCGGCTCCTGTCTCTGCAGCCCTTGGGAATTGTCTCTCTCCAGGTTTCCTGCAGCTCCTTCAGGCCCTGCAAGGCCACCCTGAGCTCAGCCCAAAGCTTCTCCTGTCCAGGCTGGACCATTCCCCCTGTCCCGGCACTGCAAAAGGGAGAGGGGCTGAGGCAAAATCCAGGTCTCCAAGGGATTTTTTCCAGGTTCCCAGGACAATGCACCCAGCCATGAACGTGTCTCGGAATGGGATGTGCCAAAAACCACAACAGCCATGACACGAGGTTTGCCTGCTCTGAGGATTAGGCCAAGGATGAGGAAAGTGCTTGGAGGGGAGAAGAAATCACAGGTTCAAACAGAAAAGCAGCCAGACAATCCTGGAATGTTTTGGGTTGAGAGGGATTTTAAGGATCATCCAGTGCCACCCCAGCCCTGGCAGGGACCCCTCCCACTGTCCCAGGCTGCTCCAGCCCCAGTGTCCAGCCTGGCCTTGGGCACTGCCAGGGATCCAGGGGCAGCCACAGCTGCTCTGGGAATTCCATCCCAGCCTCTGTCCACCCTGCCAGGGAACAATTCCTGCCCAAGATCCCATCTAGTTCTGCTCTCTGTCAATTTGAAGCCATTCCCTGGCTCCTGTCCCTCCATCCCTTGGGAACTGTCTCTCTCCATTCCTTGGAGAAGAGCAGCAGCTCCCAAACCACGGGGAGGGGACAGAGGCTGCAGGTCAAGGCCAAGGGACCCCTCTGAGGGCCTGAGCTTGAGCCTGCAGGGCTTGGGGGTGTTTTTCAGGAAAAGCTCCCTCAGAAATCCCTCTGGACTGGGGGAGGGGAGAGGTGGAATTTTGGACTTAATCCCACTTCAGACAGATAAATCCGCTCGTGAATCTGGGCCTTAACCTTTCCATGTCTCTGTCATCCCTATAAAGTCTGGGGGATAATTTCTACCTCAAAAAGCTGATGAATGGCCTGAAATTATAGCTGGGCTCAGGACTATCATTAGGCTTAAGGATCCCAAGGCATTTTCTGGGAGAAGGTGGGAGAAGCTTTGCACTGGGGCTATTTCATCCTGAACTGTCCCTTCCACCTGCTCTTCCTGTTTTTCCCTTTCCCTGAACTCCTCAGCAGTGACACAGCACTCAGGAGAGTTGTGGATGCACTTTGTGGAGGTCAGGTCATTTCTGAGCACTCCACAAGCAGCCCAAGCTCTGGTCCAGACAAACACTTTATTTAAAATAAAAATGATTTTGCACTAAGGAAAAGGATTAAAAAAAAAAAAAAAGCAAAATTCCCTGATATTTAGATCACAGCTTGGAAGCAAAGATTCAGGTTTTGGGGACCCCATGCATAGAAGCATCATAAATTTCCATTAGAGCCATTCCTGGGGAAAAAAAATTAATTCCACCCTCCCCAAATGTGTGTTCAAATATTCTGTTTGTGACAATTGAGTATCTTTATTTCAAGCCTTCAGATATTTTAATAATAATAATTTTAATAATAATTCTTGTTTCTAAAGGCCCTAGCTGAGATCTCCTTGTGCACCCCAAGCACTTCGTTCCTGCTGGGTTGTAATTATTGTCTCCACCCAAATTCATAAGAATTTTATGGTGGTTACTGCAGCAGCTCCACTTAGAGGAAGAAGCTGCTTGGCTTTTCCATTAAAAGGCCTTCCTTTCCCCCCTCTCCCCACTCCATGGATTTACTGCTTTAATCCATTTTGGAAACTTGATCTGCAGGCTTCCAGCCTCAGGCAGCATCCCACCCCAAAAATTCAGCTTCAGCAGGTGGCTGGGGTTGTTTTTGGGGACAAAAACACCCATTCAGCAGAGGCTGGTGTGATTCTGGTGCACAGGAACCACAGGAACCACCACAAAGCCCAAAAGCTGAGATTTCCCCAGGACCTCAGGGGTGTTGAGACACAAATGATGCTTCTGGCAGCCAAATTCCTGACAAGGCTCCAAATTCCCACTCTGGAATTGGCCATCAGCACACAGGGCAATCCTGGGGCTGTTGGGGTTGGCAGAGGTGACCCGTGGCTGTGTCAGCTCCTGGGTGTCACTCTCGGGTGGCTTTTGTGTCCCTGAGCTCTGCTCAGGTGAGGCCCCACCTGCAGAGCTGCCCCAGCCCTGGAATTCCCAGCACAGGGAGGCCGTGGAGCTGCTGCAGAGAGCCCAGAGGAGCCCCAGGATGAGCAGAGGGCTG
>VZUI01010359.1:0-10019 GCA_013401135.1 Cettia cetti | reverse complement strand
CAACCTTCACATATTATACATAAAGCAATCATCTTACTATATGCAAAAAGCCAACTCCAAAACATGCATTTATAACAGTCACAACGACTTGCATGTGCTGCTGTGCAACTTCTGTCCTCTGCCTCTCAGGGCTCGTGTGAGCGAAGGCACAAAGCAGCCAGGAAGCAAGAGGGAGGCCAGGGGGCAAGGCAGGTCACCCTGGTGTGGTATTTGAAAGTCTTCCTGCCTCATAACTGTGTGGACACTTTTCAAAACCAGACTTAATAAATAGGAACGGCAACATGTGTCAGCTTATCCACTAGCTCTTTTTTTTTTTTTTCTTTCCTGTAGCCTGACTTTACTGTAGGGATATTAGGGAAGCAGGTAATAACAGTGAAATGCACAGGAACTGGTTGATGAAAAAAATATTGAAAATAAGCAGGTCAGATTTTCATAATATGAGCTTAGTGACCTTCTGAGTGTATCCTTTTTAATCCTTTCTTCTACTATTTGCAATCTCTGTTCCTTGAAAACAAACCCCATAGAAATAGCACATGCTTTAAAAACAAAATGCACCAGGAGTGCTGCCATAGACTGAGAGCCTACAGCTTAGTTACCAACCTATGATAAAGAGGGTTTGTAATTAAAACTACCAGCAGAGCCTTGATTACTGAGGGGGATGCAGGTCCTAGTGTAATTTAATCAGGTCCTTTGGCATGCAGATCTGCAGCCCACAGAACATCAGTGCTGCACCTCTGCAGCCTCTCTGCCTGCAGCCAGCCCCGACTGCTGTTCCCTCCTGCCTTTCCCCAGCAGCAGACCAGCTGGGAATGCCAGGTGGGATTGCAAAAGCACACCCAGGATGGTGCTCCAGCCTCCACCCTGTGGGACACTGGCAGTGACTATGCCAATGTGTGGTAGCTGCTGGCTTTCTGCACCCTAATAAAGGGGTCAGGAGCTCCAGAAGTCACACCAACCTTCCTTATGTTGGCAGAAGGTCCTCTCCAAGACAGGTGCATCAAAGAACGTTTTCCTTACCTGTATCAGAGCATGCTCAGAGGAAAGAATGGCCAGAGGAGCTGGCCATTAGGCTGTGCATAGATTTACCCCTCCTGCATGGTCAGGGTTTGCAATCTCCCATATCTGTGCAGTGGCCTTTCTAACAGAACCCTTCCCTCCACCCCCAGAACAGCTCCTTCCATGCCAGCAGAGCCCTCTCCCTGCTCTGGGGGTTATCAAGCCGGTTCCCTTGCATTTTATCCATTAAATGGCCTTTTCCTGTAGCCATGCATCTGTCTAACATTGGAACCTCAGAAATAAAGTCAAGAGCTAGGCATTTTATGAGCTTTCTGGAGGGAGGAGATCCATCTTAAAATTGAGCTGGGCACGATACAAACCTGTATATTACCTCATCCTTGAGCAATGCAAGTCAGTCTTTTGGAAGGTGCCTGTTTATCACAAGCAATTACCATTGGCCATAATCCTTTTAGGATATCCATGGAGAATGACTCAGTTCATTTGATGAGTTATACTGCCTGAAGCACTGGCCCAGCAGAGTTACTAAGGCTGGCCCTAAGCTTTTGGAATGGGAGGGTGTTAGGACAGCATTTGGGTGAGCTCATGGGGCAGTCCAAGGTAAAACTGGCAGCATGTGAAGGCTCAGCAGGGGTTTGGATCTCCCTCAGTGGGGCATCTGCCCCATGGCATCTTTCTGTGCTCTTTTGGTAGGTCTGCAGAAGAAGAAGCTGTGAGCTTCTAGTATTTTGCAGTACTTCAAATTAGATGGCTGAGGATCTCAATGCTTTACAGATATTAATTTATCTTCAAAGTAGGTTTGTGGATGGGATCCCACATCTTCACAGCTACAGCACACGTGGGGTATGGAGAGAGAGAATAGTTTTCCAGACAGTGAGAAGCATGTCAAGCTCAAGACTTTGTTCAGGCTTGCTGGAGGGTTAAGCTCAGGCTTAAGAGAAATACTAGAAGCCATTTACTCCTGCACAAGCAGACATCAATGGCAGTTCAGTAGACCTGAATCAGGGCAAAATGCTATGGAAAGCATTGCCTGAAAAGCCTTGTAGCTGCCTCTCTAGGGGCTCTGTCACACAGCCTAGAATATATCCTTCATCAAAGGAGCATTTTGTCTGCCCTCAGGTCCAGTGATACCACCAACCTGGCATTTCAGAGGAAGGAAGGATGGATTTGCCATCTACATTTTTAATTGAGAGTTAACCCGAATTTTGAGATATTTTGAGCACTGTCTCTGTGCAGGTGGATGTGTGGCTGTCCTTGCTAACAAAACACTCTAAGCAGAGGGCTTATTTTAATGTCTTTTCTTTGCAAACTGCTCAGAATGCAGCCCTTCTGTCAGCACTAGATGTGTGCATATAAAACATTTACTGCTAGGTTGGCAGCAGCATCTGGAAGCATCCCTATTAGGAACAAAGTAGCATGTGCTCTCAGCAGGTAATGTGCACAGCTGCTCCACAGCAGTGGCTTTCATTTTCTGCTCTTGCAGGGCATAGCTGTGGTTTTGCACAGCGTCAGGTCAGCCCTGAGAATGTCAAAACAAGGCAGGGATATTGAAGGAAAAAAAACTGGCAGGGAAAATTCTACCCAAGATGGATTGGTGTGAAGCTGCTGGCTCAGAGACCTTGGCTACCTCGAAGTGGGAGCAGTGGGAGGGCTAAAAGCCCTCCCACTGCTCCCACTTCGAGGTAGCCAAGGTTCCCACGTCTGTATGATGGCAAATAAATTGTGTGCTGTTGAGGCATGTTTTCAACAGCAGCACGGAGAGTTTAAGCTAGGACAATTCCACATGACTGGTGTGCTGGTGACTAGAACAAACAAATGTAGCTTTTCACAGCTGCAGCCAAGCACGGTGAGGATTCACAGCTGCAATTACAGCCCCCATATGGCAGTGCCTGTGTATACATCAGATTTTCTTGTTCATTTTAACATGGGTTTGTAGACCAAAGATTAAAAGGAAACTTACAGGTTCTTAGTTTCTTCTTGCAGCACCATTTTAAATGCTAGCCATGACTCTCCAAATACCTGGAATGAATTATTTTCTTTCTGTGGAGGTCTGAATAGCCTGTCCATCAATTAATTGAAAGGGTGTGATTAAGAGTGAGTTTTGCACTATACTGAACCTTGCCCTTCTTTCTCTTTTGTTAGCAAGCCAGACTGCCCTCTGTAAAGAGTGGTCCTTTTGAAGATCAGTGAAAAGGGAGGGAAATATGTAGAGATAAATATCTTAAGACTGCACACTTGGATGCTGTAAAATTTAAAATTAAGTAGTGGCACAATTGCATCTACAACTTTTATCTATCATTAGCTGTCCTTAAAAGGATAGGGTTATGAAAATTTGATTTTCTGTAGGAGTAGATGTTTGGGGTGTTTCGTGCACACACATGGCATATTACTTATATCAATAGAAGATGCAACTACTAAGCATCCCCATCTGCTTCTCAACTGAGATGATTAAAAATCCCTTTGGTAGAGATAAGAGCTTAAAAGAGTAGCATCCAGATGCTTGTACACATGTCCACATGAACTATGTCAGTTACTCATCCTGTTGCCATTCTGTCCCTTGCTGCAGGGTCTGTTGACAGATGTGAGTCCTTACACCCCAGAGCCTGAGCCCCACTCCGTGGCCATGCACATACACAGCCACTCTTTCCACACCACACCAGTTAACTCTGCACATCCCTCAGAGAGACCAGACTGCAAAACTGCAAGCAGACAGGAACTCATCTTAGTAACAAGTGTCAAAATTTCTAATTTGAGTTTAGTCACGCTTTTTACAGTAAGTAAGTCCAGCATTATTTGTGTGGATCAGTTTGGCTCCCTCTCAGGCTGACAAAGATGCTTACACAATTGAAATCAAAGCCTCTGAGTAGCACAGAGGGGTCATAGATGAATGAAGTGATAAAAAAATCACACAGCTCTGTGCAGCACGCACATGCTATCAAAGGTTTTACAGGAAAACTTCTCATTTATCACAACTTCTGAAATGAGATCCTTCTAGCAGACAGACCTGGCAGACTTTTAGCTTTAAAAGTCCTCAGTCAGTGCTGAAAATTAATCTTCACTTTCAGGTGGGCAAATAAATATTGGCAAGGGAGTTGTAGAAACAAACAAATGGCAAGGTCTGAGAGTCTCTTTGGCCTTTTTCCTTTACCAGGGGATTCTTCTGAATTCTCCAGGGATTCTTCCCTGAACTGCTGGGATTAAACTCTAGTACACTGTCACTGCAGCTGTGCTACAGCCCTGTAAGCAACCCAGGCTTTGGCTGAGCAACAGGCAGGAGCTGTGCAGAAAAAGGGTCACCCACAAAGATGGGAGCTGTGAATAAAAATGGGAATATGCCTTATTTGTCTTCTTTCAGCCCTCTGCTTTTAAAATGGCTCATGTTTAGTTGAATTAGGGGTAGGTAGGTTTGCTCTGAAAGATGTTTCACAGCAGTATCTTTGGCATTGTAGCACCTGTCAGAGGTATGTTCTCTGACACACACACTCTCTCTCTCAAGATCCTCAGTCATGGCTGTGGGACTGAAGGAGCATGAAGGATTAATTTATGTGTCTCCAGTCACTGCTAAATAGCTGAGAGTTGAGGAAAATAAGACAGCTGCAGTAGAAAGCAGGTTTTAAAACTTTTGTGTGATTTTTCCTACCAGGAAGAAGGCCTCAGAGAGGGAAATGAATAAGAGTTCTGACTGTCAAGTACTTTTCCATAACCATGTGTAGAAGCTTGTCTGCCATATGAGCTCTAAGCCAAGGCTGTGGGATGTGCATGGTTATTTCTTAAGTGCCAGACACTGACTTGGGTTGGTATAATATTTCCATTCATTTATCTGCTATTTTTTTATATATAAGGAATATCAGGGGACCCTTAAGGTAATAGAGGGCAAACTTGCTCACTGATATGCTACCCAATGCCTTTGCAGACACCTGATATTAAACTCAGTGATGTGCACAGTAACACAACCATCTCTCTAATCCCTAATCTCTCCAGCCACAAGTGGCACTGGCAGTGACCTGAAGGACTCCAGGCAGCTTTCACCGCACTGCTCTCCAGAGGCTTGCTAGGGCAAAGGCTGCAAGACTGTTCAGGCTTACAAATGGCACATCACTCCAATGTTATTTTGAGAGAGAAAATACCAAATATCAAACCCCTACTCAGAAAAATTACATCAGAAACCACTATGTGGAGCCAGCCACTAATTATTTGGCAGATGAGAAAATGGGATTCAAACTAGTTGTTACTTGAATTTCAAGTGCCCATGCTACCCCACTGGCTTTTGCTTTACCTCCCTCAGAAATCTAAACATGATACAATTTGCTGTAAATCAGATGCATAAAACCACCTGTGAACTTAGTTAAGTAACTCTGTGAAGCCAAGAAGACACATCCTTTCTCTGTAATGGAGACAGAAGTCTCCACCAGAGTTGCTATGCTTCCATCTACCTTATTTCTTATTTTACTCCCATCTAGTCTAAAGTCTTGTGGCCTGTGAAAAGAGTACTACAAGCTTCCCAGACTAAACAAGAGAACAGAGTGTAGCTCAAATGTCATTACTGACCACAACCATGCTGTGGGTTGTGGAGTTCATCCGGCAGATGCAGAGCCTCTTTAGCCATTAGATTAGGATGGAATTTGATTTAGAAAACAGAGTAGCTTCTAGGTACTGTCTATACTCAGAAGGCTGGGAAATATGATAAACTTCTTCAGTCTCAGGCATGGCAGGCAATTTCAAATGTTACAGAAGAGGACAGAAAGAAATGCACACACCAAGCACACCTTAGGTGTTATACAAGGCTTTCTCCTCCGATCACCCATGAGAATTTATGGACTGAAAGTTCAAACTCTGCTTTGCACTGAAAACTTTTCTCATGGTTTACTCCATTATTCACTCCATGTGAATGCTTCTCTGTGTTTCCAATACTCAGTTTAGACATTTTGTCACAGGCAGGCAAATGCTATAGCAAGATGCAGGCACTTTTTGTTGGGAAAAAAAAACCCTCAAGGAAAGAAGAATCTCAAGAGTAACTCAGGGTTTTTTAGCAATGTGAGATCCATCTCTTTTATTCCTCCAGTACCTCTGAGGAAAGAGAGAACTGAAACACAGAAGAGAAAAATTCTGACACCCTCAGCAACCATCAAGCAGTATTTATTATTTGATGCAGGCAGCAAGAAGCCACAGAGAAAAGATGCATATTGTTGGTACTAGGAAATGAATGCCATCTGCTCAGGAGTGTCACTCTGTGTGGAAAATCACACTGTGAAAAGCCAGTGTCCACAGAGGAGACAGAGGAGTCCTGCAACTTTATTCAAACAAAGGGAGGGTGCACAGGCCTGCAAGGTTTTCTCTCTCGAGGTTTCAGAGGGTGCAGCCTTTTATGCTAAACTGCACGGTGCCCTCTTCCTTTCCAGAGATGTTCTGTGTGTTTTGCTGCTCTCTTTCCATCGTGAGCTTGTTGCTGCAAGATCCTTACCGAAGCTGGAGTACTGCAAGGAGATTTAGGGTGGTTTTTTTTCCTCCCAGAGCTTGTCATTAAATAATAGGCAAGGCAAGGGATTGTATAAACAGCACCATTAGACTGTTGGATGCGGAGTTAATGTTTAAGGAGAGCAAGCCAGCATCAAGCCCCTGCTTAGATGAAAATAAAAGAGGCAACCAGTCCTAGCAGCTGCAACCAGTCCTGGTAGCTGGAAGGACCTTGAACAATGCCTAAGACACGCTTTGAGCCCCAACACGTCTGCTTGCCTGTTGAGGCAGTTAATAGAGCTGAACACCAGCCTAGAGGTGCCTCTGCAGTCTGCCAAGTCTAAAATGATGAGACCCCTAAACACTGCAGCCTACTAAGAGTTTGCTAAGGATTGCTCCCAAGGTGGGCACATTGGCTGAACCAAACTGCTGGCAGCTGCTGGCCACTTGTTTCCCACTCCCCAAGGGGCACTGGGGAATAGCTCAGCAGATGGCTGAGCTCTCCTGCAGCAGCCTGGCTTTGGGAAATGGGTGGGTGGGCTTTTGCTAGTTTGATGTTCAACTTTCCCCCACTCCTTAATATCCAACCTGAAATGCTAAAACAGCGTGTTTGCCATCACTTTAATTTAGGCTTGCTGTTCTTAGAGCTGCATTTGAAGTTAATGCAAATTACACTTTGAACATGTGAGACGCTGTGTAATGCTAAGAACTCTTGACAACAATCCGGCACTTGATATTTGCCAGACACTTTAATAGCTTCAGCCCAAGCCTCTTAGTTCTCCTGCTGCAGACAGGATAACCTAGTGCCATCACTGCTGCAAAAATATGTGGTGGCTAACCAGCAGGCCTGTGAAAGCCTCACAGACTGAATTCTAACTTGATTCAACTGTACTCATGAGAAATCTGTCAACCTTTCCTGCAAATGGAATCCTGTAACGGTGGAAAACAGCTTGTTCTCGTGAGAGACGTCCTAGGACTGGGACAGTTAACTTGCACCTGTGCAAACTATTCCAAACCATCAAAGAGAAAAAGTGCAAACAATATCTAAAAAACAGATGCTTGCCAGCACGTAGACACCTCTGGTGAACTGACCAGTCATTACAGGTAACAGCTTGTTATGACCAATTAGAAGTAGGCACAGTTTGTAAAACTCTACATAAATGGGATGTGCACATAATCAGGGATCCTTTTTTTTGCTTCATAAACAAGAGCGTGTCTCAACTCTCTAACATGAGGTCACAGCGGCAAAAATAAGTTAATTAATGTGAGAGGAAGCTGGGTGCCATGGAGAGGGAAGTGCAGAAGCTCTCACCACTGTCACCCTTGTATGCAGTGGAGGGTAGGAAATGAAATAAGCAAGGCCTGAGGCCGTATGTGGAATGACCAGGGCAGAAGGCAGCACTGTAATCACAGAGCAAGGCATGGGCCCTCTGAAAGAAAAGTATGTGGTCATGCAGATAAAAGCAGGAGAACTTGTGCACAGAGCTGGGCACATGGCACCTGGAGGGGGATTTCTTGTATTTGGAGAACTTGAACTTCAGCACTTTTATGGTGCGATTTTGGCCCAAAGGTGTGCTTTTAGTCTGAATGCTGCTGCCTCACATCCTGATGAGTGCTTACCTCACTAAAGGTCCTGTTGGTCTGCACTTTGTGTGTATAAGTCACAGCATGCCCACTTCCTTCCTTCCTATTGTATTCCCTGAACTCTTGTTGTCTTCCAGTAAAAGGGATACCTACTTTAGCTCCAGCCCCACAGCCTCATCTCCTTTCTGACTACTAGTAATGTGCATAGCTTAAGCACATCACCTTTGGTAACTCCAACACCATGTATATGCTGATTATGAATTAGTCTCTTCAGGGACTCACAATTACTGAAACAAAACAGGTACTTTGCATAGTGGTTCCTATTGTGCTCAATATTTACTCTTTCCTTTTTGGAGGACAGAGATCAGAATTGTTTCAAGTATGTGGGCTTCAAACCACAAATCTTCTCTCCTAAATAGCAAAACCAACCGTTCTTTAGATAAATTAACCACCTATGATACAGAGGCAAGCCCTTCTGTTCTGCTCAAGCTTTCTGTAAAAATCAAATCCTCCACAAAGCTCTCGAGATTAATAAGTTCTCATATCAATTAGGTCAAATACTAAACTCATTAATCTAGTTCCAAGATTCCCAGACTCTCTTTCTGCAGATGTATCTAATTATTTTGTTTTGTTAAGTTGTAGCTGTGCCGTTTTCCTGGTGGGATGCTGTCCCCTGCCTCCAGCAGCACTGCTTGGAAGCACGTGGCTGGCTCAGTGTAGACTGCCTGAGACCTTTGGGTGGGAAGGGACTGCCAGAGCCCACACTGCAGCCTGTGGCTTACAGCAGGGGCAGCTCTGAGGTCAGGTCAGGCTGCTTGGTGCTTTAATGGGTCAGACTTTCAATGCCCCCAAGCATGGAGACTGCAGAACCTCTCTGGACAATCTGCTGCACTGCTTGGCTGTTCTCACAGGGAGCAAATTTCTCCACATGTCATGTCTTATGTTGTGTTTTCAGCCATGCCCATGGTCTTTTGTCCTCCTTGTGGAGCACCGTGAAGAGCCTGTTTTCATGGTGGCACTGCTGTAAGTGCTGGTGGGCTGCTGCTGGGTCCCCCTGAAGTGTTTCTTCTCTAGGCTGAAGAAGCCTCATTCCATCAGTCTCTCCTCACAGAGCCCTGACTGTCTAGGTCACCTCCAGCAGGATGGAGACACCTCCTGTGCTCCCAAGACAGCTGCCTGGAAGACCTAGAAACACTCTGCCTTTCCCTTAAGGTGATGCCTGCATATTGTCAAGCTGTGGTGGAGAGGAAGGTCCACGCTGTAGACTGAGACATGGGGGTGACAAAGTACCATCCTTACACCCCCTGGGTAAGAGCTCCAAAACTGCACCCTCTGCTTGGGGCTGTCACCCTTCTGGCAACACTGAGATCCAAGAGGGGGATTCTGTGTGTTTTGTGAATTAAATCCTTCAGCACCATAAGGGGCGAGTCCTGCTTGTCCAACACTGTTTCCTTCTAACTTCCACCTAGTTGATCTCTGAAAGCCATTAGACCCAACTTTTTTGGACTTCAACAAAGCTTTTGATGCAGTCTGTCACGGTATCCTCCTGGACAAAATGTCCAGCACACAGCTAGATCACCGTGTTATGTGATGGGTGAGCAACTGGCCTTTGGGTCAGGCACAAAGGGTTGGAGGGAGTGGGGTGACATCAGGCTGGTGTCCAGCCACCAGTGGGGATCTGCCAGGCTCCATCCTTGGCCCTGTGCTCTTCAACATCTTCATTAATGACCTGGACACAGGACTCAAAGGAATGCTAAGTGAGTTTGCTAATGACAGCAAACTGGGAGGAGTTGTCAACTGCCTTGAGGGCAGAGAGGCCCTGCAGAGTCCTCAACAAATCAGAGAGCTGGGCAATCATCAGCTGTAGGGAGTTCAACAAGTGAAGGGCCAGATTCTGCCCCTGGGCTGGGGCAGCCCTGGCTGTAGGGACAGAGTGGGGAATGAGAGGCTGGAGAGCAGCGCTGGGC
>VZUI01010353.1:0-25031 GCA_013401135.1 Cettia cetti | reverse complement strand
CTTGGCAACCAAGAAGTAATAAGCAAAAGGCTGTTATTATTATTATTATTATTATTATTATTATTATTATTATTATTATTATTATTATTATTATTATTATTATTTCAGCTTGTATCTGGTGAGAACATCCAGCCTGTGAATCAGGGTTCAGGCCCCACTCCCACCCCACCTGCCTCCCAAAGGAGCCCTGCATACAAAGGAGCTCCAAGATACCAGCAGTAAATCCCAGTTCCACAGGCACTTCTGCATCCAGCACCTTGAGATTCTTCTTTATATGAAGAAGACACTGCTATAAATTCTGCTACAAGAAAGGACATGAAGATGGACAGAAATGCAATGAAAAACTCATTCTGAACTACTGGAGAGCTAAACTTTAATGTAATACAGATCAAAAACTGACTGTAGGAGCCTGCTTTTGATTTATTGAAAGCCATGACTTGCTGCACAGCAAGCAATTAAGAATCATAACTGAGAGAAATTAGTGCAATGTAATAGTATTTACAATGGAGATTTGGGGTATTTTTCCTGCAGTTTTTGAAAGTGGGCATCTTTCTCACACCACAGAGTTAAAACCATCATGCAGCCAAGTTCTTTAACAGTACAATTTACAAACATATCTTTTCTCAAAGCTAATATTAAAAATAATTCAGGAGGATGACATCCCTATTAAAAAAAATAAACAACTAAAACAGAGAGGAAATACCTCTACACTTCTGAAAGCTAGATAAACTCTGCTTCTTCAGCAAATTAAGGAAACAAGGAGAAAGCTGTCTGGAGAACAAGTAAATCCAATATGAACCTAGAAGGGAAGCTTTCTGAAAGTTTAGGAATTAATGAAACACCTCTCACAGAAAAAAAAAAAATCCTAGGAGATGGAATGCACTAAAAATCTCTGAACTCCTTGAAGTTTCCTCAGTGTAAAATATGTTCATGTAGCAGAGCATGTGCTCATGTGTTCATCCTTGGAACCGCAGTACCCACGTGATGTCCAACAGCTAATGCTAAAGCCTTTTCCAGGCAGAAAGATGGGACCAGGGCTGCAGGATAATTTCACCAAGAGCTGCCTACCAGCACCTTTCAGAGAGGACAGGAACCTGTCTTAGCCAGGGAGGACAAGGTGCCAGCACTGCAGCTCGTTGAGGGCGATGGGGCAGCTCCAGAGCCATTCTGCACTTCATAGCAGCCACCAGAGATGTGCTCTGGGAAGTCACAAATTTAAAACCTAATGGGACAAGATTCTAATTTACCAACGTTGTCATTCCTAACTACTATACCTGGAGCTATTTTATACTTCATTAGCTTTTTCCTAATTTATGTGTAATCTAATATATCAGAATATTCTGGGTTAGATTTCTTGCGGGCTCTGTAGAAAATCCTGGCCTGCCCCTTCATGCCCAAGAGTTTACTTTGACTGGCTTATTCAGCATTATCCACATTTAAACTCTCTCAGAATGAAGTGATTTGCTGCCCTGAATGTTAATGTTGTATATACTTGAAGCAGAAAATCTGCATTTAGTTGAGCAGTATCAATATGTAGGTACTGGAGCAGAAGGTAGAAGCAGCATGTGCACCCATGGAGAATAGAGAGCTTTTGCAAACAGTGTCACAGTTTTTTGAAAAATACATCTGTTTTGCTCAATTGACACTCCATGATACTGCAATTATGAGCCATATGTGAGTGTGGTAATTTGGAAAGATAAATTAACATTTTAAAATCAGACTTGGTGATGTTTATATCATTGTGCAGCAGCTTCCATAAAGCTGAGAGGGGGTTCCCTCACCTCCAGGACAGGATCTGCTCCAGCTGGTGCTGGATACATGGGAGGATGTGTCCAGGGGCTGCTCTGGAGAACGAATCCCCTCAGAGGGTCTGGCAGCACAGAGCCTGAGTCCGTGGCATGGCCTCTGCTGCTGCTGGAGCTGTGCATCAGGCACTCACAGGATTTTTCTAGACTTTAAAAAGCACAGTGTTGGCTCCAGGGATGGTAATGTCACAATTATGCTCTTTGTTCCCCTCAGGGCACCTACAGTGAACCAGTGTTGGACCTGACAAGTAAAGTATTGAACATTTCAAGTAAATGGCATCATATTAGGTGGATATTAGTAATTCCATAATTATTAAATCTGGGATTTGGAACTAGGGAGTTCTATACAGTGGTGAAGTAATCCAAAAGTAGACTGCCATTAAAGTTGTAATGTAGAAGTAAAATAGAAAGAAGATAATATATTAATTATATGTTGTAGGCAAAAAATTAGCTAAAATTTAGAACACTAACATTTGGCAGATAGTTGGGAGTATGTGCACATGTGGACAGATATTCTAAATAAAACTTCTGAACTTTCAAGAAGTCTTCTCCTTGCTAACTGCACCCAACATGAACTGCCTGTAAATTTTAATGACAATTGGACTAAACAAAAATGACATGTCCCAAATCTTCCAGAGACATGACAAAAAAATTGTCCAAAAGAAGGCTGAGCACACACTGAACTTCTGCACAGGAACTCTGGGAGCTGGGGGATCAGGTTCTGGAAGGAAGAGTTTGTGCAGAAAGGAGATTTATGAGGAGAAATGGTCTTGGAAATAAGTTCAAGATCTCATCTGAGGAAGGATCTGGGAGATCAGGGATGGGTGTGAGAGAAATGCCAGGGAGTGGCAAGGGACCTTGGCCTTAAAACCTGAGTCAACTCCAACCCTGGAGTTGGGCAGGACTTTCTGCCCAGCCTCTCTGGCCTGAAATGATCACCTGGCCTTTATTAGACTACACAGACATCCATCCTCAAAGGATGTAATTGGTTTGAAGAGGGAGATGCAAAGAGCTAGAGTTCTTTCTAATTGCCTTTTAAATTTGTGTCCAAATTTATGTCTGCAAGTATCAAAGGTGGAAAAGATCTGCCAGTGTGTCTCAGCAGAGGCAGAAATGTTCTCTACAATCCATAAAAGCTGAGATATTTGAGTTGAGGCAGGTACTTCACTATCCATCCTCTGGTGCTTGAGATTTTGGAGTTGGAACCATGGTAACAACGTGTCCATTTCAAGATAAATGGAAAACATAGCATTCATCATGGGCAGGGGATTTAAATGCAAATTTATTAAGAAGACTGGTTCCTTTTCAGCCGTAAAAAGTGATGTGTTAGAGCACTGTGTATTTTATTTTTACTGGGTAACTGTATTCTACCTTCAGCTTGATCTATGGGATTGGAGGGAGGATCTTTGTCTGTAGGAAGGACAGCTGGAAGAGGTCAGAGAGAAATGGGGCCTCGTGCAGCACCATGTGTTGCACTGTGGAAAAGCTTTGAGGATTCAGCTAAGAAAGTTTTGTCTGTTACTTTCCAAATAAGCCTCCTTTTGAACTCTAAATAAAGAATAAATCAGGTATTCCAATCCTGTTGCCATACATGAGAAAGAAAAATAATATACTCTGCAATATAGGTCATCAGCATAGATATTTTTATCCTAGGTTGCATTTTATTTTAAATACTTGTAAGGGGGGGTTGCGTGTGGATCTTTCTCACAATAATGAGATGGTATAATAAGACCGCATTATGGAGCAGCCAGGTAGAACATTTAAATTATCATAAATAAATGGAGAGGATAAAACCATCATTAGAGAAAAATGAGAATAAACTTAGAGTTTATCATCACTCATTTATTCAGCTGTCATTTATTTTTGAAGAAATGATTTGAGCTAATGCCCAAATATGAGAGCCATGCAAGCAGTGGCATCATGGGTTAAATCTGTTTGCTCAAACTTGGCTAAAAAGGTGGAAAACATCTTAACCCAGGGCTATATTTTCTGCCTTTCCCAACACATTTTTTCCCAATGGGCAGCTATCTTCCTGTGTTTCTGGCCTGGGCTCTGAAATTGTCAGCATAAATTTCCCTGATCTCCAGCCCAACCCTGCTCTGCCCAGCTCCAGCCTTTCCCTGGGTGCTGTCCCTGGCCAGAGCAGAGCTCAGAGCTGCCCCTCACGGAGCTCTGCCCTGCTGTGGGGTGTCCCCTTGCTCTCCTCTTCCAAAGGCTCGTGTGAGGGAGGGTAATGTTGTAATAAATCAGCAGGGACTCCATTCCTCCATGCAGAGAAAGCCAAATCTTCATTGTATGGGTCATATTTTGTAGGATTATCTGAAGGCACTGTGTCAGATCTAATTGGTTCACAATACACTCACACTTAGCTCATTGGTTGGTACATGATATTTTGCATATCTAGCAAACTTTTGTATTTTTAGTTATTTTACATATTTTTTCTACTGATTCTCATGGGATGGATTACAGGTGCCACTTGTTTTTCACCCAGGAATAGTTTGTGGTGTTAATGAACTTTTCATTCTCAGGATAGTTTTACATGGAACTTGCAACCTAGGTGACTGCATAAAAGAAGTGGCAGGCTAGCTGGGAATTTGGCAGAGCAAGCCTGATTTTATCAGGCCTTTCTTTTATAATTTCTCCACTTGTCTGTGACAGGATAATCTCACTTCTCCTTTACAATTTGTTTGTGGGAGCCATGTGGAAAACAAAGTGGGGAAACGATGCCTCTAAACCAGCCAGGGTAACTGGGACAGTATTTAGCTAACAATTGGCTTTTGTCAGTACAATAAAGCAACAATTCAGCAAATACACCACAACACCAACACCAGGATTGGAAAAATGGTCCTTTATTCCATTTGCCTTCTTTGGCCAGCACACACCTGCCTGCCAGGTGTCTATTCACAGCACAACAAGAGATTTCTCTTTCTGCTGCTCCCCAGTCTAAGAAATTCTTTCATGCAACAATAACCTAATAGTTGGTTTACCTTCTGCACACCTTCCTTAACCCTTCAAGGCACAAATGGGGACTCTCTTCCAGCTGGATATTTGATTTTGTGTGGACTTGAGCCAAATGGCTGCTCTTGTAGTGATAGGCAGAGAATAGAGGGGATTTTTTTGTCCTATTTTGTTGTGGACGGCCAGTTGGCAGTGCTTCACACATCAGAATTTCAGTGGACTCCTGGCAGCAGTTTCTCACTTATCCCTCAAAGGAGCAGCACACTGCTTTACCATGTCATTTTGTTATAGTTTATTTCTTCCATAATGAGCAACATTGACAGGGATATTTGAAAATTCTTAAATATTCTGGCATCCCACTGGAGAAATCAGAGGTTTACCTTTTCAATTAGAAAGAGCTTCAAACAAGGTATTAATTTTATATCTTCCAGATTTCAGAAAACCAAAAGAGCCTGGTTGTCTTTGTGATCTGCTTTTATCAGTCAGTATTTCTGAGTAACAAGTGGCCAGTGCAACCCCTCAGGCTGCAGTGATTAGTTTCTCTGCTGAAGAGGAGGTTTTGCCCAAATAATCAATAATTGTTTCTCAGGTATCCTAATCCATGGTCCAGGATAAGGATCCAGAGTGCATGTGCACATCCCAGCACACAGGCAGTAAATAGATATTTGGTCATATGCTTCTTATGGAAAAACATCAGCAATTCACCAATAGACTTGTTCAAAATTCCAGATATTTGAAGGACCTTTTGCTGATTGAGAAATGGAGAGACTTCAACATAATCACTTATTTCTTTTCATATCTGGTTGTGTCATTTCTTCAGTTATGATTCAAATTCTGAGAAGAAGAGAGAGGAACATTCATGTTTATCAGGATGAGGTGTGCATGATTTGCAGGCTTACCCAGCACAAACAGGAGGATTTTCATTGTCATGTTACTGTGCACATAACCTCCTAATTGTGCAGTGCTCTGGGGCATGGCCTGGGCTCTGAAGCTGTGGCTTGTTTGTCATGGATTTGTGTGTGTGTGTGTGTTCCTTACCTCACAGGTCAATACCAGCTCATGTAGGCATGGTCCTGTGGGAGGATAAAGAAAGCAAGTGATGCATTTGTCTAATTCCTCACCTAGCAAGGCTTCCTACACAAGTTTATTAATATTTCATTGTTTCTTTAGCAGAGTTCTTTTCACACTTCTCTGTTCTCTCTTATTTACAACTGAGGAACATGGGCTCTTTTATGTTATTCATTAACAGACATTTATTTGACAAATGCTGGTGGTGTATTTTTTTTTCATGCAGAACTTCTGTGCTGCAAAGCCTCTGCTGGCTACTTTGCTGAAGGGTGCTAATGCAACAGGAGGAATTCTTGAAAGAGTAAATTTCCCATCTGCACCCAGGGCCAGTTGGTGCCGTTCCTTTTTGAATACAAGCAAGCAAATCCCTTCATTGTAGGGAGAAAAGGACGTGTTTTAGCCCAGGATCACAGAGTCCACTGAATGTACGTGTTGGAAAAACCCAGCTCTACAGAGATGGGGCACCTGAGAGGTGTTTTTAAAGATTTTATTCCGTTATCAGTCTCATAGAAGGGTGAGACACAAACAACGTAAAACTCAACCCCATTCAAATCAGAAGCCAAGATATTTCTTGTTTATAATACCTTGTATATGCTTTGCAGCCTGTTAGCTTTTGCCACACAATGCTGCTGATGCCTCTAATATTTTATATACAAATGTACAAGATTATGTGAGCTTTCAGACTTTAAAACTTTAGACTTTAAAAACCCTCTACAAATCCCTTTCTCACATATGTGGGCAGGAGTTGCATTTTTTTGACATAGTTGTCTGATATTTGTGTTGCATTGTTATTTTAGTTAAATGACAACTGTACTGGTAATCACAGAATCATATCCTGAGCTGAATGGGATGCACAAGGATCAACTCCAGCTCCTGTCCCTGCCCAGGCCCCCCAGCAATCCCCCTGTGCACCCCTGGCAGCGCTGTCCAAAGGCTCCTGGAGCTGTGGCAGCCTCGGGGCTGTGCCCATTCCCTGGGGAGCCTGGGCACTGCCAGCACCCTCTGGGGGAAGCAGAACCTTTTTCTAAAATCTGACCCAAATATTCCCTGACACAGCCTCATGCCATTCCCTGGGGCTCCTAAGTGCTTCCAATGGATTTTAACTCCTGTCACAAGGGAAAAGTGTAGGTTATGAGTATTTTAATTCAGGTAATATTACTGGGCCTGGAAATGAAACTTCTGATTTGTCTGACTTTTGTTTATCAGTTCACAACAGTTTTGCAGATGCTTTTTGTAATCTGTTGGTATTAGACTTGTTTTATTTCAGCATTGGTGAAAGGCACTGCCAGTTTTAAAGGAATGTGGCCTTCCCCAGGATACACAGGGCTACTCTTGGCTCACTCTCAGCTCATCCAGAGTGACCAGAATGGACACAAGGGCTGTGTCCTGAGCCCTCAGGTGGGACACACAGCCAGCAGGGTGCACGCACCAGCAGGAGGCAAACACCTCCTAGCAAATATTTTTCTAATTCTAATATATTTATTTAATATTTTTCTAATTTTTCATATTTTTCTATTCTAATTTTACCAAACCCAATGCTATTAAAATTAAAGTTTCATTTGTATGTCAATCCATACATTCAACCATTTTCTTCATCATCCATCTGATTTCATACTGTTAATTCCATACACCTATCACAAGCCTCACTTAATCAGAACAAAAGCTCCAACAGCCCTGAACTGTGCATTTCCTAATCGACCAGCAGAACTCTCCTGTACGTGTTCATCTTGTCTAAATGTTAAACTAAACGCAAAACTTCTGTTCTCTGACTTCCAGGAGCTCGGCTGAGCAGTGGGGGTTTCAATTAAAAACCACAGGAAAGGAAAGGAATATGTCAATAAAACCACACACTTGTAAGTACTGCATACTAGTTTGCAAACAAACACAGCAAGCCTCCTCCGAGTATGAGTCTATTACTGTAAATTTAGACTGAATGCACGATGTTGAAGGTGACTGTCCCAGCATGATCTTCCTTCATTTCATGTATGGTGAAATGCTCTCTGCCTCTCCATTCAATAGATGATCTGTTCACTCTGCAACGAGACTAAAGCAGGAAAATGCCACGAACGGGAGAACGGCCCCAGCCAAATTAGCAATGTTTTGTTCCGTTTCAAAGGAGAGAGTGGAAGGTGAAAAAGAAAAAGAGAAAGTCGTGAATTGATTCTAATGCCATTTCCTGAGTGAGACTTTAAATGTAGACATCCCTTGAATAGAAATGTAAATGCCATGATTTGCATTATAAAGCTTTGTTAAAAAATAACTGTCACTAGAACAGATTATGTTCGTAATTAATTAGTTGCAGGCTGGATGCAGTCACTTTTTAAAAAGGTTGCATTAGGGATCACGTATTTTATTGTGGATGGCAAGAATAGTGAAGGTGAAAGAATTTCTAAACAATTTACAATTCATAGAAAAATGTATACTCGACTAAAATACAGTGCACCCTATGGTGCTTTTAATGCTCTCATATTAAAGAGAGGAACCAGTAAGAGAAAAACAATGTAGTTTACCTAATTAAGTGAGCAAAATACAGCTTAAATTTGCAGAAGGTTAATAACTAATATTAAATATATTGGCTTCCCATTATGTTTGAACTGTCAATAAAGTGAACTCACTGGCTGCTCAAGTATTACAATTGTTTCTCAACTAATAAAGAAATGAAAAGGGAAAACCTAGTAAAGTATACAAATATTAAAATGATTTCTTTTCTCTTGAGCAGTAATTTCTCCCTGCAGCTCTTTCCTAAACAGGAAAAAAAAGGCCACGAAGACAGAAGGAGCATCAGCTCTGAAATTTGATGCCCTGGTTCCTTGACTAGACAGAGGCTGAGCTGCTGATTTAAATAGAGATCTGCAAGGGTGCTCAGCACTGACCTAATTGTGTTGCTTTTAAAAACTCTTGGTACTTATCAATGTTTCCAACAGGACTAGATTGACACAAAAGCTGAACGCTTTTGAATGGTCCAAGTTTCATTTTATTCACAAAAATGTAAAATTCTAGGGTAACAGAGAATTAAGTTTTCCTCCCATCTGAAAGTTGCAGTGGGGACATGCTGCAATGATTTTTCGCATCCTTAGTTTTTTAAATTGTGAGCTGTCCTGTCCAAATCAATGTGAAAGTCTTTGCAGGACATCTGAAATGTCAGCACAGCACGTAAATATAAACAGTGCCTGACAGTCACTGGAAATTAGAGCCCTGCAATGTATGCTTGAAGATTACATGGGCTCAGGAATGTGCTGCCATAATCCAAGGAGGAGTTGCTGCTCTATGACTGTGAAGCCTAACTATTTGAAGAAGTGATGTTGGTGATTCTGGGGTAAATCCTATTTAATCTGGTTCCTGGGGATGCCTGGTGGCAGGAAAAGAGAGCCTAGGCTGTCAGGAGGGTGAGGAGGGGGCAGAGCACACACCAGGGCTGTGCAGCAGGACAGCAGTGCTCAGGAGAGCTGAGGGCAGAGCTGCTGCCACAGTGGGGATCCTGATCCATGGCCAAGTCACCATGACTGAGCTGGGAACAGATCATCCACTCTGAGATGTCAGAGACAGCCGCCTGTGACGGCTGCACTGCTCTCCTGTGTCCTCTTTGCTAGAGGAAATCAATTTCCCCCGTGTGTAAATGCAAGCAGTCCCCGTGGTTCAGAGGGAAGCAGAAGAGGGGCTGCAGAGCCCCAGTTAATCCCCTCCCTGGCCCTCCCTAGCACTCTGCCCTAAGAGCTGCTTCTCCACACACCTTCCCAAACAACTTTACAGTATCTGCTAATTTATTAATTTTCTCTCTCTCTTTCCTTTTTTTTTTTTTTTTTTTTTTTTTTTTTTTTTTTTTTTTTTTTTTCCCACTGGATAAGTATGAAAAGAAGGGCCTGGGGAAGGTCTTGGACAGGAGATCAAGAAATGAAGGTCTGGGAAAGGAGAAGAAAAGGTTTTATAAGGGGAAGACAGCAGAGATGAAATAAAAAGGAAGAGGGGGTGGAGTGTTCAACATAAATGGGTGGTGTTCTAAGGAATACATTAGTCTGATACTTAGAGGCATGGAAAATTTTTAAAGCCTGTTTAAAACAGGGAATGGTGATCCAACCACAGTTTGATGAGTATTTTATAGAGTTTGGAGGTTTCTACACATGGGAAAAGTTTCTGACATCAAATAATAATGGGAAAACTTCTCATTTTATAGAGATACTTCCAGTTTACACCTCCAGTTTTGGATCACCTCATCTGTTTCTGACTGACCTCAGTGTGCTCTGCTGTTGGTACTGCCTGGTGGAGATGGGTGCAGACAGATGGCTTTTCTACAGGGTGGTTATTGCAGTCCTCCTTTGGCTGATTTTGGGGGTGTGCCTGGGTATATGTTTGTGTACACAATCCCTAAGGGTGTAAATTGTTATGGATTTTCCATTAAACTCAGTGTAAGGTCTCCCATTGACTTCAAAGATACTTGAATTGGGCCTTTTGAAATAATATGCAAAGACAATAAGCTATTTCCCCTCTGTATCTCACTTTCCTTCCCACCTGACCACTGATCCTGGAAGGATTTGGGTGTTCTGTGTCATTATTATGTGCAATCAGCTTCCACTGGCTGCTAAGCTCCTTCAAGAATTTCCCATCTCCTTGCGGGTTTCCAGCCCTGCTTTACCTGTTTCTCAATCTGAAAAAAAGAATAGGCTGTTGAATGTTAACAGTGGACAAAAAGAACAATAAGCAACAAGAAAGGTAACATAAACTGAAGGATTTCCACCCAATGAAAGCTGACTGAATTGGCAACAAACAAGAAGAAAAATGGGAGATTAAAACAAACCCTATGTCATGTTCTGAATTTTGCGTATCAAGGAAAAAACATCCCTCACTTCCATTGCAGAGGCAAAAAAAGCCTATTTGAAAAACACAAATATAACCCTGCAGAAGACGACAGAAAAAGATCACACTAAACAAAGAACACAATGTCAACTAATTAATTTTAATTTGGTCACTTTTACGGGTGCTCTTTACTGTGATTATTCAGCTGATTTCAGGATGACAGTTATGATGAGTGAGTGACAATTAGTGGGCAGCTCTTCTGCATACACAGCACAAAGCATTTTAACATGAACTGGACTTTAACTATGGGGAAGATACCTCAGGCATCCAAGAATTTAGATACAAAGTGTCTTGGAGTTCAAAGAACTTTCTTTGTGCTGAGTGATATATATATAGATATATAGAATATAATGACTTGTATTCTATACCTTGTTCTAGTTGGTAAGTGGAACTCTTTCCTTTTCCACACTGGAAATCCAAAGCAAAGCAAACTTTCAGGTCTTCTTTTTATTCTTTAGAGCAGAATCTCCTAATGTTGGGCTTTTAAAGCTGAATCTCTCTTAAAACTAATATCTATTCCCCTTGAATTCAGGATGGGTAAATTACTCAAAGATTTTTTTCTTCTCTGTGAAATTTCCATTCCCTTTTTCCTGAGTGCAATTACATTTTGCTTATCCTTAGTGCAGTACTAAGGATAAGCAAAATGTTAAATTCATATGAGTGTACCTGGTCAGAACCAGGGATTTCTCTTTCTCTCATTCTTCACAAATGAAACAGAGATTTTATCTTCTTAAGCCTTCTTGCTCTTCTTTATTTAACAAAGGAAACACTTAATTTAAATAATATCAGAATGACACAATAAATTTTGAAAACTTTATTTTTTTTATCTTTTGGCTAAAACTGTTTTTGAATAGTCCCTCATTTTTCTCTAAACACCCTTTTCCACCACTTGGTAAAATTTCCCTGGCTGTATAACTCAGTGTTCTGCTGCCCTTGTAAAATATGTAAAATGCTCTGAAGCTGTAAAAGGCACTGCGAGGCCTCACTTTTGCTCCTTTGGTTTGACTTCTGATCATTTCCCATTGGCTTCCACCAACTCTGAGTAAGGTTCCAGCTTTTTCTGGCTCTTGTGCAAAATCAAAAGTAACAGGAATAGGTAGTGTTTGATGCCCCAGGCCACAGACAAATAAATAATCATCATCAGTCCCTTTTTAAGCTGTGCATGAGACCCAAATCCTCTTCTGTTCTCTGTCTGAGAATCAGAGCTCTTCAGCTTCGTCCTGGACTGGAGAGCACATTAATTACACTGGTTAGTAGCAAGAAACCTTTTTTCCAGGCACTATATCTGGCTTGTACTTTAGCAAAAGTTAAGGGTATCTGTTGTAATTACATAACCTCGTTCTGAAATCACTCCAGAGTGTTCTGGGCTCCGAGGTTAAAGCATGTAGGAGTTCCTAATAACTCTAAAAGTAAAAAACTGGGGGATGAAGCTGCCTTGCAGTGTTCATCTTCTATGTTTAACTGTTGGGGGGGTTTCTTTGATGAGAGGTTTGCTGTGTAAATATTGCCTTAACCATCCATCAGAAACATACATATAAATTTTTCTTATTTACAGAAAGGTCCAGACTCCTTCTGCAACCAACAGAGCAAAGTCTCTGCTGTGGAAAACTTTCAGTATTTATTCCTCTACCTGGGTTGGGGAAATTTAGCAGGAGCTCTGTGTTACCACAAGACATTTTCCTGGGTTTTGGTATCCCTCTGGTTCATATTCTGCAGCTGGGAGAGCCAGAATTTCAGCTCTCCTCCCCAGGAACAGGCTGGGTGTTGGGGTCATGGAGAGCCCTGAAAATGAGCTGAAGGTGAAGTAAAAATATAGATACTGGCCAAACCCCAGCCCAAAGACCTCAAAACTACAATGTATATATAGTCCTATATTTCACTCTGAATTCTGAAATAAAACAGGAAAACAAAAGTATAGTATGCATTTACATTTTAAATTATGTAATCATGTTATTATCTGAAACTAATACCATGCTGTTAAAATTTAGATAAAGTGTCCTGCAATGCATACAAAATGTTCATTTGTTGAAGGCCATTAAGTTAATTTCCTGGGAACAAGATTAAATGCAAGGCATTTACATAATCATTAGTTGTGAGGTGTAGAATAGATAATTAAATATTCCACCACATTAATTTGTATTTAATTAACTGTGCTTCCATGAACCTTCTGCCTGAATATTAATATTGTGTAAATAAACAATTAGGATGCATGCTTTGCAAAAGCTTTATTGTAAAAAATGTGATCAAAGAAATTCTATGAAATCCACTTAAGTTAATAAACACTTAAAGGTTCTGGAAAGCAGAGTTGTCGATCTTGAAAGTTTTGTTAAATAGCTCCAAGTGCTATGATTTTTAACACCTTAATTCTTCAAGTTTTCAGTGTGTCAGAGTTGTCATAACAAATATTTAATTACAATATTTCCTATTCTACATTTCCCGGCTTCTCATTTAAAGTGGTTAACACGCACAAAAGCTAGTAAAGGATGCAGAGGGAACTTCACATCATGTCTGGAAAAGACACTAAAGCTGTAGGAAATCAATGAATATTATATTTTCTAGTAAATAAACACACTTTCAGAACTCCTGTTTTCATACTAATGGCGTATAATTTGAAAACACTCAGGCCATATGAGACGACAACAGTAAAACTCTCTTTTTTCCCCCTGCCTTTAAAAAAATCTGTTCTCACCAGAAGCATTTCCAGCTGTCTAAATTGATGAACAGCACTCAAAAGGTTGAACTGAAATTCTGAGCATGTTTTTCCTCTAAATGTATCTTTTTCATTGCTTTTGGCTTATAAAGTTGCTTCTGCTACTGAATTCTGTTTCTAGCAGGAATAACTCTGGGAATCACCTGTACTCTAATGTACCACTGATAGAGTTCACAGTGGAATCTGAACATGGAAAAGTGTTGCACTAAAATAGGGAGAAGATACCTGTGGAAGCCTATTCTCTCTGAAAGGGAAAAATGACAAAAAAGGAAACTTCCCAAAAAACTGGAATTTTTGGGGACAATATGTATGACAGAAATTCTCTGCAGATCTAGGGTTTTTTGGGGACTGTTCCATGAAGGATAGAGAAAAGACTTGTTAAAAAGTTCACTTTTGTAGCTGGAAAATCAGTTTTCATTAGCTTTGACTCGCAGGGTGTATCTGGGATATCTGAAAGTCCAGTTGCAGTCAGTGCAAGTTGAGAGGGCTGTGTGCTCCTCACCTTCAGGATTTTTTGGAGCAAGTGCTTTGGGGCAGGTTCTCTCCTTTCTGAGATTATTAAAAATGTTGCCTCATTAATGATAAAAATATTTACTCATGTGTATCATTAAATAGAGACTTTTGACCCAGACACCTCACTCCCTCCTGCTGGCACAGAAATACATTCCAAGTGTCTTTAGATGGGAATGTTAGGGTTATTGATAAATTGTGATGATGGGTGAAAGGAAGTCTGGCTAATGACAGCTAAACATGCACAGGAACAGTCAATTGGCAATGCAAAATCACCAGCAGTGAAATGCAAACTAACTGAACTCATATTAAAAACTCTGCAGGATAGTCATGTAATTATGTTACTGCCATTGCATTTAATCAGAGACTGATTTTTTTTTTAGTGGATGGTCTTACTGGAATGTGAAAAACAAAAATCTGCTCCCTGCAAACACAGATCTCAATCTGAAACAAACAGAATGAGAAGTAAGGAGAGTTTCATCTAATTCTAAAACTGGTCTCACAGAGGAGATCTTTCTTTCTACAACCAATCACACCTTCCTGCCCCCACTGGGAAACAGATCCAAGGCTTGCATGGCTCTAGGATGTACAGGATCACAAAATTATCACAAGCAGAGCAAGCCATGGAGGTCTGGGGGTGACCCCAGGGGTCAGGCAGGGTGTGTGGCTGGGAGTGCAATGGGAAGATCAGAACATCCAGCCCACTGCAAAACTGCATCCCAACCTTATTTTCCTGCCCCTGTGAGATGAGAATTCTGTGTCTTCCCCTTCAAGGCCTATTTCTAAACCAAGAATGCACTCCTATTTTTCCAATATTTAAAACATGTTAACCCTACTTTGAAGGCAGTGGTTTTCTGAGGCTTTCCAGTAAGTGCAAAAGATATTTAAATATCCTGACTTCAATTATTGCCTTTGAGGTTTGTGTTATGATTGTATCAGATGCAGATGGCACTATTTTTCTTTCCAGATTAATTTTAAAAGAAGTTTGGGTTGGACTACTATTCAGAATAAAAAATAGATTTTTTTTGATAAAAGTTCATGACATTATAAAAGAGTGTGCTGCATAATATAAGCCAATAAATAAAACTGGTAATGTAGTGAAATAGTGTTTTCTCCATGGCAGGAGAAAGATGCACGAAACAAGTAGTCAGTAATGAAGGCTGAGATTTTAAACAGTCTGAAAATATCAAGTTCAGGTGATTCATGGATGCTAGACAATCATCCTTCTTTTTGCAGTAGCACAAATAGGGTCATGGAGGTCAGGAGGAAAAAGAATAAAAAATATCTCCAAATAAATTGAAAGTAGGCAGCTGGCATGGAACAGGCACAGCCTGTGGTGGAAGTGGAGAACATCAATTAGTGAAGGCACACCATGACAATCATGCTGCTGCCTGGCTGAAATAAAAGTTAGGGAACAGTAGAAACTGGTTAAAACAAAAAAAGATAATAAGGGTGTTGTTCTACCCACCCATAAAAACCAATGTAAAAGAAGTGCAGCTGATATAAAGTGTCACTAAACAGAACTGAGAGCAGAGAACCAGCTCAGAGTTGGGCTCAGGAGGAGTCAGCACGTTCCTGCCAGCACTCTGACATCCCTGCCCACGAGAGGGATGGGCACCAGGCAGCTGCCACAACAGAGCAGCTCACCTCACACCTGTGGGACCATCAGAGGCTCCTCGGGGCTGGCACCACTGAGTACACACAGTACACACTGTGTAGCCTGAGGATGCAGCTTCTGAGAAGGATCATTTTGTTTAAATATAAATGAATATTGACATTTCTAACTTTGCTGTACTTGTTCCAGGCATTGCCAGAGACATGTTGTCAAACCTGGAGAAAGAAGTTGACAGAGACATGTTGTCAAACCTGGAGAAAGAAGTTGTCCTGAATCCTTTTGGAAGCAATCCTTGATAACTGAATGGGCACAAGTGAATGAGTAGTGAAGCAGCCATGGACAGGGCCAGAGACAGGAAAGAATGCTGAAATAGTCAGCCTTTGTCTGGGAGAAGGCAGGCTTGAGTATGATTGCTAGCTCTGTGCTCTGTGCTTTGGAATGTGTGAGAGAGCAGGGCTTTAGGATCAGGGTCCCTAAATCCTAATTCCATCACTATCACTGTTTCATTAATTGTGACAGTTTGACTGACTGATACAGGCATTGAGAATTACCACAACTTTGTTAACACCTGCCATGGCTGCAGTGTTTGTGGGATTTTTTTTACTGTGAGTGATAAGCAATGCACTGGATGAATTTTAGTCCACCCCTGATGATCAATGAATTGATCTCCAGTGTAAGCTAAGAAAGGTGCTATGAGGCTAGTACTTTCAGTTCTGTGCAGTATTAATTCAGATAATGTTACTGCAAATAATGCCACTGGAACCTCACCTAAGGAAACTTTTCTTACAAAATATTAAACCCTGCAATGAGAGAACAAAAGGCTATTTATCTGCAGTATACTGTATTATCAAAATTGCTGTTCATTAGAGTCCTCTTTCATAAACATTTCTGTGCAGGATGTTTTGCAGAGACAAAAGTGTGCCCTACATTGATCTCTACATTAATTTCCACTGCCATGCTGATTCATATAGTTTAATATGTCTTTTAAACTTAAGACTATATATTACTGCTTCTGAAAATTTACAATATTCTTGGGAGGAACTGAAGCTCTTGAGTCTTGTAATGCAATTATCTTGAGACAAGATGATTCTGTGTTAAGATTATCCCCTAAAAAGATTATCTTCTGACACAGTCATCCTCTGACAAGATTATCTGCAGAGATGATGTTGATAATTAGCTGGGGATGTGGAAGACTGATCTAGGAAATACAGCATGAGGGAAAACTAGTCTGAGCACTTAGCTGAGCCCCAGCTCTGGGTTCAAGTTGCTCATGGGCCAAGTTGCTGGTCTGAGCCTTTAGAACATTCAGTTAATGGGGAAAAAATAATGAGCAGGGTTTTAGCAAACCTTAGAACTGGACATTTCTGCTTCAACTAACATTTGTTGTAGGATCTAGCTGAAGAAAATGCCTGTACCTTCCCTGGAAAAGTTTAGGAACTCTTGTATTCATTTCATGGCAAGAGTGGATAGCTTAAAATACAGAGTACACACAGGGAACTGCAAAAAAAATGGATTACTTTTGTCTGTCAATTGGTATTCATCAAAAACATTTTCTAGTTGCACAAACAATGTCATGCTTGGTGTTTTCTCTGAGAGGAGGGCAAAGATCAATGATGTTAAGTTCCCTTTGTATCTTTGCTTTCCAAGTGCATTGATTCTTGATATTCCTCAAGTATACTGACGTGAGGATCTTAAGACAGGATCCTCACAAAGTGAGAAAAGAGCAAAGGATTTTAATCTTTCCAAGAAAGAAAATATGGAAACATAGCTGGTACCCCTGCAGCCCCCTGCCCTCAGTACCCAAAACCTTGCCACACAAACCCCAAACAGTTTATCTTCACTTCTTGGAGTCTCTGCAAGGTTGAAGTAAATAGTGTTATTGCTGCCAAGAAGCTGTAAGCTTTAGATGAAAGTTAATATGTTGGAGAGTGTCCAAATCTGAAATGATCAAAGCACAGGGGTCTGGAGGTTTTAGCTACGCCGATGAGTTGAAGAATAAGAAGTTACAATGGAAAACTTCAAACTGACCTTAAAAATTCACAGGCAACACTTGTGTTAACAGACACCATGTATTTTTGTAATGAGAATTAAATGCTTTTTCTGGTTTTGGTTTTCTTTTTTTTTTTTTTTTTTTTTTTTTTTTTTTTTTTTTTTTTTTTTTTTTTTTTTTTTTTTTTTTTTTGTTCAATTAACCTGACTGTGGATATTACACCTGGAGCTATTAAAGGGTTGTAAACTTGAACACAGCTTTGATTCCATCTATCAAAGTCACCCAAAATCAGCAGCTATCCCCCAAGTTTGTAATCTCTTCCTTGTACTGTGCACATAGAAAATTCCTTCCTTCCTGAGGGAAGAATCTCCCTGTCTCCACATGCTGTCAGCCTGCAGAGTGCCAAACCATCAGGAAAGGAAGGAATCAGTCTGTATGAGTTAGGAAGGATATTGGGCTGTGTGGGCAATGGAGGGTTTGTATTTGCCTTTCTTTCTCCATCAAACCATAAACACAGATCCTTTTGGTCAGCTGGCTTTGGAATAGCTGAGGGAAGGCCGGGAGATGTCCCTGAGCAATGGCACATCAGCTCCCTGCTAAATCACAGAGCCATCAGCCACCTGACAAATTGGCTCCTCAGTCTTCTCAAAAGAACTCTGTGGTTAAAAGAACAAAGAGCATGAAATAGTCTTGAAACCACTCCAGTGGGTAAGCCTGGCAGCTGGGATTGACCTCCAGCACAGGCAACAACACAGCACCTTCAATAATTCTGTTTACACTATTCTTGGGCTGCTGTTCTCCACTTTTTAACACATTCTAAATTTTATTTTTTTAAAAAAATGATAGGAAATTAAATATTATAAGTTATCGATAGGTACTAAATATTTCTTGATCACTCATTCTTTTCTGAGAGAAGACTCAGTAAAATCATCACAATAAGAACGTGCTCTCCTTTTGTTCCAAGATGGGCTTACGTCTCTGCATTAATTTCTTTTCTTCTATTCCACAGATAATTAACAGAAGATACTGGGAAGTGCTTAACTTTACTTCAACCTATTTGAAGTTTATTACCCCTGTGACTCATACATCACAACCACCAAAAATGGATAAATTGTAAAATCTACAATACTAAATCTTCACTTCAAGGACTACTACTCCCAAATCTCCTAGCAGTACATTTTTAGACTGCCCTTTCTAATAACTTAGTTTCCCACTGAGTAAAAAGCTTTTAGTATGTTGAAAATGGAGCAGTGTTATTCTTAGCTACTTGATTCTCAAACTTCCAGTTCTGCTATGGTTCAAGTGGCAGCTCCTCCATACCCCCATTCAGCAAACCATTTTTATGACATTAGTATAAAACATTCCTTTGTGATATGCAGCAATTTCATCACATTTTCATTTGATTGATGTGATTAAAATATATTTGACTTAATCTGAATTCCTATACATCTTAAACATTGAACAAGACATTTTGAAAATGGCAAGGAATTCAGAAGACTCAAACACTTTGCTACTTCTTTACATTTCATAAGGAGTGCTAATATTTTCCTGCATTGCAGGAATACTTGAAATATCCGCATGCAATTTACTTGCTTGAGTTTGAAGATGAAACTCGTGGCATTTTCCATGAGTTCTGAAGAGCTAGAAAGTACTGGATGGGTAGAAATAAAACCAAATTTTAAAATAAAAACTCCAAAGTTTGCAGATAATTTTGAATAAAAAACCCTTTTTCATTGCATAAAATGAGAAAAACTTTGAATGCGAGAGGCCAAAGCAAGCTTCAGCAAAGGCTGAATGAAATTTAAATTCCAAAGTAGACAGAAGATTAACTCGTATAGAGCAGCCTTTTCATCTGTTTATAGATTTTAAGGCCTGAAGAGATGACAGTGATCATTGGTTCAATCTCAAATCAGTGCTCCCTATGTGACTTGAACATATGCACATTCCCCAGTTGGATGGGGAAAATGAATCTGCTAGGATGGATTTTCAAATGAGCCAAAAACTTGGAAGCTTTAAGCAGATAATCATCAGAATAGAGTGCATATGAGATGTATGATAATAAAAATCTAAGTTTATAACCCAATTTTTTCATGCTAATTTTAATGTTGGTACTTCAGTACTGCACGTAGGCACATAGTCCCTGCAAATAGACAAGACATGAGAAAATGACCCAAATATATTGTGTGTACTGAAATGTGGTGCTATTTCTTACTCCATAATGCATTCACTCCAAAGCACATCCACATACTCAAATTATTGCTGGAAATCTGCTGAAAGTACCTACAAAAACTCTTCAGCAACACCTCCACTTGCATGAGTTTCATTGAAAGGAAATTTGTGATAAGGAAATCAAAGGATGGGGAAATGAAAAATTAGGAACTCACTAATTTGATAGAATCCAAAAGCTTTTCTGTGTTTAG
The DNA here is from genome assembly GCA_013401135.1 of Cettia cetti. Lineage (NCBI taxonomy): Eukaryota > Metazoa > Chordata > Aves > Passeriformes > Sylviidae > Cettia > Cettia cetti. The sequence continues at coordinate 5,104 of VZUI01010353.1, read as the reverse complement.
AGTGCATATGACAGCAACTCCTGGTCATCTTCAAGATACACAATTTGTTTAACAAGAGCAATTTTTGAGCAAATATAAGAAAATATATGTCCAGTATTCTATATAAAGTGAAACAAACATTCAGAGTTAATGACTCTTAGTGATAACTTACCATAAACAAAATAATTTGTGAACAAATGTGGCCTCACTGTAAAAAAAAATTAAAAAACAAAGCCAAAAAAACCCCCAACACCAACACAAAAAAAAAAAAAAAAAACCAAAAACCAACCAATAAAACCCCACCAAAAACCAAACACAAAAAAACCCATTTAACAGTGCTTTCCCACTAGCTTTTGGCATTTCCTCAATAACATTTACATTTATATAACTTTTAACCAAAATTATTTATTCCTTCAAGGCAAAGTTTGAGATTAAAAAGACATTGTTGTCCAACATCCCCAAGTTCCTTCTGGACTCTCTTACAGTTATTCTAGAAGAAAATATGCACTTAGAATCCTACACAGCCTTATCTCCCACTCTGAAAAACAGGAAATCCCTTTTGAAAATGCATTCAGAACTTTAAAAATGTCTCCTTTTCCTTGTGTGAATATTGCCAAGGGAATTAAAAAAAAAAAGGATTGTGACACTAGTGTTCTGAAACTCATGACACTATTTTAGACCATATTTAATCCTATATGAGGAGTTCAGGTTGAGTGGTTCTACTCAACGTAATCTCAATTGTGCAGAACTTATTAGAAATTATTTGAAGGACGTGATCATTTTTGGATCAAACTGGCCCAAAGCCAAGTGTCTTTAAAGCAAATGGCAAGATAAACAAATAAAAAGGGAGTGATTCTCCACAAAATTAGTTCATCACTTGTCTGAGATATTTTTACTCAGAAAATGAGCTGTGTTGTTCTTCCCCTCCTTTTGTTTCATTGCAATTACCATTCCAGCTCTGTTCTAACCCAGAGCAGCTTGCCAGGAAAACAGCAAACAAGGCATGACTGCTGTCCCCAAGGAAGGCAAGTTTGTGGAAACAGTTTGTGTCAAGATTTTACTTTTATAAATGTTGAGCCCTACCTTGCTGCACTTTGGAGTGATTTTATTCCTGGATCAAAGAACTGCTCAGCATGAACAAATGTCCAGAGACTGTTTATAAGAAGATCAAAGACATAAATAAGCAGGGCAAGCGTATCAGGTTTAATTGCACCAGGGAGCCGAGCTCAGGAAGGCTGGGGGCCGTGGGAGGCTGAGGGGAGGCAGGCTCAGCATCAGGGCTGCATCCCCTGCAGCAGCACCCATCCCAGCTGTGCCCTTCCATGGCATGTGGACACCAGGGAATGCAGAATCCCAGCAGAACCTCTCTCCTTTGGTGCCCCTCTGATCAGGGGTTTACACATAATCCCAGTGTTTCCAGTCTGCTGGTAATTCTGTTCTGGAAAGGGTCTGCATGCCTTGGAATTTACTTTGCATTTTTGCTTTCCTATGTTATTGCCAGCCTTCCTCTGCTAGGATTTATTTTTGACATGGAGTAATTTCCCTTTGGCTTGGATATGTGGTGTGTACTAAGAAGTACTGACTACATTTCCAGGGAGAGAACTCCTGTGGAACCTGCTCTGAAACATGTGATCCAAGCAGAGAGCAGAGTTGGGAGCATGAGAGCTGGAAGTTGCACTGGACACTGGGGAAATCTCAGTCCTGGGCTGCTGTTAATAGCAAGAATCCTGGGTGCAGGGGATACTTTCAAACAGGAAAATGTTGTAGAATTGTTTAGGTTGGAAAACGCCTCTGAGACCATCGAGTGCAGCTGCTCCCCCAGCAGTGCAAAGCCGCCTTGTCCCCAGGTGCCACTTCCACAGGGCTCTTAAATCCCTCCAGGGATGAGGGCTCCAGCATGCCCTTGGGCAGCTGTGCCAATGCTTGGCAACCCTTTCAGGGAAGAAATTTTCCCTAATATTCAAAGTAAAGCTCTTCTGGCACAACCTGAAGCCTTTTCCTCCTGTCCTCTCACTGATTACCTGGGAGCAGACCCTGACCCCCACTGGCTCCAGCCTGCTCTCTAAAAGAAGATATCAGTATTTGAAACCAATTATTGCCACACATTCTGTAGCTACACAATTGGGTAGCTTGAAGATGACCAGGAGTTGCTGTCATATGCACTCTAAACACAGAAAAGCTTTTGGATTCTATCAAATTAGTGAGTTCCTGATTCTTCATTTCCCCATCCTTTGATTTCCTTATCACAAATTTCTCCTTTCAATGAAACTCATGCAAGTGGAGGTGTTGCTGAAGAGTTTTTGTAGGTACTTTCAGGAGACTTCCAGCAATAATTTGAGTATATGGATGTGCTTTGGAGTGAATGCATTATGGAGTAAGAAATAGCACCACATTTTCAGTACACACAATATCTGGGTCATTTGCTCACATCTTGCTAGGACAGCAAAGACAACGACACAGAGCCTAAAGGTGACCTTGGTTAATCCCTTTAGAGCACACAGAGTTCAGCCATGATAAAAACATAATGTTGGTATGAAGTAGACTTTGCAGCTTGCAAAATTTATTTGAAATTTCAAGCATGTTTTTATTCTCCTTGAAGACAGTCCCCAGGTCATTTTAAAGAATTAATTAGAGGTATGATTAAAAGCACTTAAATAGTCAGGAGTTAGGGCTGCTCTTAGGAAACACAGAAGCCTCAGGTTCCAGACTTTGCTATTCCCTATTTTGAACAGTAAATTACACCCATGTCCATAACCTTATCCACTGTCCTAATTCCCAGGCTGTTAGGAAGTTGATTTTTCCCTTACATCTCAATCTGTCATGGCATCTTTTGGCACAAGTAAGTGGATATGTAGAGGAAAAATCAAGGCAGATCCCATCCCCTGGTTTTATCTGAGAATATTCAGAATATTGCCAGCCAGCTCTGCCCTGACAGTTCAGTTGTTCCTTTACCTGTCCCCTCGACTGTTACAATGTAGGAACCCCACAACATGGGTTTCAAGTCTTTTAAAATGCTCTGTAGCTGTGGACTTCATTTGTAAAAAGTAAAAAGAATGCAGCAGGAATCAGAGCAGCATTTTTGAAGCACTTCTTTTCCTCACCCAGCTGTGTTGGCAAAACTAAAACCAGGTGCTGGAAAAGGTTGTGGCTGAGTCAGGAGGGCAAAGATGAGTGTTGTGAGTTGTAGCTTTGTAGGAGTAAACCTGTGATAAAAGTGTCAAGCAGAAAAAGTACAAGCAGAGACATTGGAAGAGAAATGAGAAGAGCAGAGGAGGAGGGACAGGGACAGGATGCAATGCCAGGCTGGAATTCCCTCTCTCTGTGGTAGGACGTGGGTCTGAGCTTCCTGGCTTTCTCCCTTCAGTGTAATATGAAGTGATGGTCCTGGAGGCAAAACAAATAAGAACTAATGAACTCCAGACGAGGCAGAAGCCTAGAGCTGGGTATGAGCTTTTAGGGAGTGAGTTGGAGCTTTCTGTTAGCCTGAGAGCAGCGAGCCTTTCTGTCAGACAGGAGAGGTCATGTGTGAGAAATTCTCAGCTGCATCAGACCTGATTTTAAGAGCTATGATAGAAACTTAAATTCTTCTGACATACACGACATCCACTCTTAAGGAGAAACCAGACTAGCAAACCAACAGCCAACAAAATCTCATTTATGAGGTCTTTTTATTACTATCTCTACTTTTAATCCTCCCTGAGTACAAGGGCAAAACAGCAGCTCCTTACCACAACTTGAAGCATGGTGGTTATATTTTCCTAGATGTGACTTTTTTTAATGCTACTTCTCTAAACTGCAGATATAAGTGTTGAATTATTGGAATGTGTAGGTATTCTGTGTGGGTGTTCTTTCACCAGTCTCCCTGCAGGTGAAATTTGCTTCTGTGCTTTCACTATGAAGCACAACCACATTGTGGGCTCTGCTCTGGCTGGAGTTAGGAGCAAACATGGAGTGTTTGTAATCACAGATGTTCCAGAGGCTGAGGAGGAAATCAGCCTTTGAATTTTCAGGGATGTTTGAAGTTTGTATTTGTGTGTTACTGATATAAAAGGTAGGAACAAGAAACTACAAAATTAAGTCTAGTCCTTCCTACCACAAATAATCATGTACTTTAGGTGTGCAATTTGCAAACCAGCTGTATATCCTGTATCTTTTATTTTTTTACCTCTTCTGCTCCAGACTGGCACGCAGAACTGACTGTGTTTGATCTCCCAAATCCTTTGCCTGTGCTGGTTGTGCTAAGATTTGAATCAGTAATCAAGCCCATTAAATCAGTCCATTAAGCTTCATGATCTTTAGAAAAAACTTTGGTGTGTAGCTGTCCATATTCCTTGATTTCTTAGTAGTGGTATAGGATGAAATGGTGCTGAGGATTTCTCTTCATAGGTCATGGGAAAGACCATTGTTTTTACAGGCTTAGTGTTTAATAATTGTAATTCTGATGGAAGTTGGCTTTATGTTTAAACTAAAATAGTGTGTGGTAAGTTAGAAATTGTTGCATTCATGTTGGAACTCTGACCCACATGTGATGGGGAAAGGAGAGCTACCTAAATGAGGCAGCTGGACAACTGCAGGTGAGTGGGGCCTCCTTCTTCCCAGGCTTCACATCTCACATTGTACACTGGAAATGGAGGAGCTGGATTTAAAAAATTGGGAGAAATTTGTGTGTGTGGGGGGGGGGGGAAGAAAGCCCATGGAAAGAGAAAACTTTCATTTAAAGGAAAGATTATTGGTTTTGAGGAGAAGGTCATTATAATTTATCAAATTGGTGCATAATTAGAAAAAGTATTTTATTGTTTGTATATAAAACACATAGTAGAATTTATCTAGGTGCAATTCTAACATTAAGAAATACTTAATGTACTGATAGGCAAAATATTCCATTTTATGAGGATGAAGGGAAAAAAGTGCAAGAATGTTCTTTTATACATTTCAGACTTCCTTTTGAAGATACGCCCCAGATAATAAAAAAATAAAGTGATATGGCCAGAGCTGGGAACCCTAAGTTTGGATTCAAATCTGAATTTTTCAAAGTATAGGGAGAACTATCAGGAAGGAAGGAAGGAAGGAAGGAAGGAAGGAAGGAAGGAAGGAAGGAAGGAAGGAAGGAAGGAAGGAAGGAAGG
>VZUI01010330.1:0-32124 GCA_013401135.1 Cettia cetti | reverse complement strand
CTCGGCGCGCTCCCCGCGCCCCCGGGCGGGCCTGTTGCGCTCGCAGGCTGCCGGGCAGAGCGGCGGGACGGGGGCCGGGCAGGAGGAGCGCGGGGTCGCGGCCGAGCCCCCCGCGGGCCCGCAGGGAGATGCTGCACATGCCCGGCGTGACCCTGCAGCGCCGGCATCCGCGCCTGCTAAAGGTGAACGCTATTTCCAGCGAGTGACGCGCTCCTGCTGGAGTGAAAAAGTGCCGGGTTTAGGGACTCGTGTTAACGTGCATCATGGAACGGGGTTAAGGGAATGACGGCGCTTACCAGTCTTTTACTGTGCGCCAGGGCTCGACGGAGAGCGTTTCTCTGTCAAAAGAAGGAAAAGAGGATACCATCTAAAGCTTTCCTTTGCTTGAACTGAACTGTCAAGAGAAATGTCTAAAATTAAACTGCACTGCTTTTAAAATAATATGTTTTAAAGGTAGCTTTTGGGTTAACGCGATTCTGCTGGTTAGTGGTATGCCTCTTCCCGGATTTTTATTAATGTTTTAATGGTATGTGTTGCCTTCATAAGAGAGTAAAGGTATAGTCGGTGTGGAAGTTAAATGGCTGCAGCCGTAAGAGTGGACAGTGGGAATGTGCTGATTAGGGTATAACTGGTTAAAGTGGTACAACTCGCATTTGAGAAGCCTTTTTGGAGGGAGGGCGTGTCTGGCCGAGGACTGCTCTCATAGTTGGAAGTAGTTAGCAGTGATTTTGGCTGCTTCAGCAGGAAGGCAAGGGCTGAACGGACTGATTCTGTTCCTCTTTCAGTGTTTTCAGCCGGGGTGTGCTCGCAGGTTAATGTAGCAGTTTTGTTCTACATGTGACTGCTGTGCTTGAAAACTGATTTTGCTGCTGTGGATCTGACAACTTTCATGAGCAAGTTTATCTTTTACAAAACCTCTTGTCAGTGGGTTCCTTAATATATTGTAATTATCACATCAAATACTCTGTTACGTGGTGCCTTCTGGACCCTGATCAGTGCTGCCTATTTGTGTTTTCTGACAAAAATCCTGAAGGAGAAATGCTAGTTTTCAGCTAAACTAGAAGGATCCTTAGTTTTCAGCTAAACTACTGCTTGTGGGTCAGTAGTTCAGATTCACTTGAGCTTCAAATCAAGGATAAGCCCAAAAGGAGGTTGAAGATTGATTGTGGTATATGCCAGGTAATCCATGCTGCAGTAAAAAATAAAGCTAGCAATAGTTCTGAAGTTGTAATCAGCATCTGTGGGTGATGGTCACTTTTTTAAGCGTCTAGAGAAACTGAATAAAATATCAAAGTTTTTTCATGGCAGGGATTTTTTTATTATTATTATTTCCATTGAATCATCTGATTATTTTATTATCTGCAATTGCTTGTTATCGGTTTTATACCTAATTGTATGCATTTAGGGAATGAGGGAAAGGCAAAGCTTAAGACTACTTTGTAAAAAAGCTTTATTTGACTCCAAAGTGAGTCATTGCTTAGTGAGACCAATGATTCCCTAATTGGATGACAAACTTTAACATTGGTCAGGTATGAAGCATGTAAGAAGGCAAATGATGGTGCAATGGGCTGATGGATGAATGAAAGGTGGAAAGGCTACCTACCGTAGCACTAACTTATTGTTTTCCCTTGAAAGAGGAAAAATCCAATCTCCACAAATAAGGGAGTTTGTTCTGGAGACTCAAAGTTTGTTTTCTGTTAGTGTGAAGAAACTACATACAAGTAGAAATATATTGGTTTTACTAGAGATGCCTGAGTCATCAGCATACCTTATTCGGAGCCATGGTTCCCAACATTGTTCATCAGATGTTTTCTTACTGTCATACAGGAAGTGTGTGTCAAACTTCAGCAGCACTTGGAGATGTAGGTTTGTATTAATAAGTGCTCTAACTACAAACAGCCTGTTTCCCACTGAAGCTATCTTTAGTTTATTGTGTAGTTAAAGCAGCTGCATCAGGTCAGAAGAAGTTTTTTCTTTCATCTCTACGGGTCATCTTGACCCTTAGTTAAAACTTGTAATTTATGTTGTGAAGCAAATAATTAATCATATTATTCTTGTTGCTCATGGCCCTTGTGTGCTTCTCTGACATTTTTTGGTGTTTGAAGGTTATTGGTAATGTTCACAGTAAGACTTAAGAGTGTGACTAAAGGTAAACAACATGAGAAGTTAAAAAAAGTAGCTTCTTGTTTTGTCCAATCTGTATTTGTCTCATCCAGTCCTTTTTTTTGTCAGGCATTTTGCTACTGAGGAACTAAGGCACGTGTGTTGCAGGATTTCCCATACTCCAGGCAGCCCTACATGGCTGATGCCTGCATACATCAATTTTCCTCCTGGAGGAAGATCTTCCCAGGCCGCCCCTCGTGCTGTGCAGACCCTTCCCTTGGCCAGTGTCCCCTACACAGCGAGTTCAGGGGCCGGGGGAATGGTGATTTTCCTGGGAGCTGGAAGTTATGATGTGGGGAGATCAAATGTGTTTCAGCATTGTCTCAGCTCTGATAATTACTGTGATGGTCATCTTGGAAGAGCAGATTGAAGAAGCTGGGTTTTAATCGGTGGCACTGAGCTGGCCCCTCAGCAATGTGTGTTATCAAGTTCTACTGCTTCTGGAGAGAGCTTGACATTTGGTTGATACATGGATTTAAAGGCTGTTTTATCTGTCCTTTGGTTTCCCACCCCCACTGTTATTTCAGACCTGTGATTCAGCAGTGCATTGGCAGTGTAATCTCAGGAGTAGTAGAATAATAGTAGAATAGAGCTGTGTCAGCTCAGCTTATTCTTCTTTTTCTAAAAGAAGCACAAACTTTTAAGGATATTTACCTCTTGAAATAATGCGTGGCTTAAAGCAAGGTCTGATACTAAATTCTTCTCTCTTGGCTTTTTTTTTTGGTGTAAAAAGTTGACAATTGTGCTAGCTCATGTGTGCTTCTTTTGTTATTGTCCCATGGTTTTGATGTACTTATTATTTAAAGACTTAGGTAATAATATGTCACTGAGTATTTTTTCTCCTAAAAGCAATAGCTGCTTCATGCAGAGGATGACAGAGTCATCTGTCTCCACCAATTGACATGATGCAGTCCTGAAGGGCAGGAAGTGATTGCAGAGTGTCTGCTGAGCACCTGGTACACAAAGAAGGTATCTTGGGAACTGTGTACTCTTTTTTTTTTTTTTTTTTTCCTTTTTCCATCTTAATCGGTGGCAACCTTCCAAGGAGTTAAAATCCAAACCTTTAAAATCTCTGTGTTTTGGGAGTTCAGGGTTGCCTGGTGGATCCAAGAGGCTGCAGGCTCCCTCTCTCATCACGAGGTTAGAGCCACTGTTGCCTGTGACCACCGTGCAGGTGTCCCTCTGCACCTGAGAAATGGCCCTTGGGTCATGGGATGAGGATGGTTTCTGCATCTCAACATGAATGGAGAGCTGTCTGTGTTTGGACTGTGTGACAGGCGGGCTTGGAGGGCTTGAATATGGGGGGTTACAGCTGCCAGTGCTGGTACCCAGAGCTTTAGTACTGCTTTGTCCAGCATGAGCAGAATCACAGCACTGGTTTACTGAAAGTGTTTGCACCAACTACAAAGTAATTTGTGAACATTACTTGAAGTACTGTGGAGCTTTTAAATATGTACATCTTGTTCTGTAGTTAAGAAGTTCATATCAAAAAACTTTATAATACTTGTAGTTACACCTTTGACACAGATTCCTGTTGGTATTTCTGAAAGCTAGAGCAAGGTGCAAAGGCCAATGATTCAAAGTAATTTTGAAAGCCCTTGTCAAACTGGTCTGCTGAATGCCTTCTGGTTTTGTGACTGTTCGATGGATTTTGTTGGGAGTGGGTGGAGGTGTGTGTGGTTAGTTTTGTAGTTTTTATCTTTTTTTTTGTTTAGTATCTTGCTGAATCTTGAGGGTTGTGTTTATTGGTATAATATGATATGAATCAGCACCTTTATGAAACCTTTAACAGCAGTTTCCTTTTGCTTTCAGAAAACCTTTTACAGAAATTTGGTAATGATTTCAATTGTGTTTGCAGAAGTTTACAAGTGTAGCACTATCATTAGAATTTGTCTGAAATAATGTCTTTAAATATTTTCAGTCCACACCTTGAAAGAAAAATACTGCTTCAGAATATGAAAGTGTAAAATTTATAGAATTTCCTGGTAACCTTTTGTAGTATTATTTTAAAATATATGTAATAAATCCTTGAATCCACATGTTTTCCCCTCCCTCCCCCTCCAATATTTTTAGAATAACCCTGTATTTGCTGCTACTATGAGCAGTAGCTCCAAAAGATGGTAAAACCTATCAGCTTCTATGAAAAGGTCAAAAAAGCAAATTACCCATGTCTTAAAATAGAAAAGTATTTCACATTTTAAAAAGTGCTTCATAAAGATAAGTGGAAGAATAATTGAACAGTTGCCTTCTTACACTCTTGTGCCTAAGAGGATACGTTGTGGCCGGCATCTCCTTGATTCTGTGAATTCAGCTGGTGTCCGTCCACTTGAGTCACTAAAGGGGAATGAAAGGTAGAACAAAAGATGGAATTTCTGTTTCTGGCTAAATCTTCTCTTCTTCCTTGCTGAAGGACCCATCCAAGAGTTGACAGCACAGTTTTTCAGTCCCCAAGAATCTGTCTCTATAGCTCCAGTGATGTGAATGGTGGGGTTGAGGGATGTCGCAGGTTCTGCGGACCAAGTGGCCAGGTCGGTAAATCAACCTGAGGCCCCAGGGGACTTGGAGGATGCCTTTTCAGGCTGGGCTCAGATCTTTGCAAAACCAGCAGGGTTGTCTCTGACACTCACCTGTGCCAGGAGTTGTTTGAGGAGCTGCATCAGTCACCTCCTTACAGCCATTGCTGGCAGTGCCAGGGGGATTATTGAGGCGCCCAGGGGTGCCTGAAGATATATTAAAATAATATTTCTCTTCACTGTCTCTAGCTGGGAATTTTCAATTCCCAGCTGGTCAGGAGTCAAATGTGACATTCCTGGTATTCCTTAGCATAAAAAGTAAACAAAAAGCTTAAGAGCTGTGTCTTCACTTACATATTTTCCTGTAGGAATAAATTCCTTTAAAGGCCTGATTTTTTTGTTTTGTTTAGTTGGTTGTGGTTTTGGCTTTTTTAAAATTGATTTTCTGTTCTTGTTAGGGAACAGATCTCTTTAAATATCTGAGGGGGATGTGTGTGTGTGTGAGTTGCTGGGACCTGAGAGAGACAAGTCTTTTCTTCTTTCTCTCAGTAGAAAAACCACAGGTGTGGGAGCAGATTTTCTTGGAAATGAAAGTATCCTAATGGCTTTCACTTTCTAGTTCTCTTGTGATAACCACTGTGATTATTTTGAAGTGGGTGGAGGTTGCCTTGAGTCACAGTGAAGAGTTGTGTGTGTATAGGGGGTTGGTTGGTTGGTTGGTTGGTTTGGGGTTTGAGTTTTTGTTTGTTTCTTTGCTTGCTTGAGTTTTTTTAGCTGGCTTTGTTATTAAACTTCCCGATCAAATCCTGGTGACTAAGTTAACCAATGTGATGGTCTTCAGCCAGCAAATGGACACCTTTAAATTGTAAAAATTCAGATTCTCAGCAGGGCCCTGTTGACTTGGGCCTGGGGTAGCAGTGTAGCATCACGATTCAAATCACAAGTTAGAGTATTAGGTGAATAATGTAGGAGAGCCTATTGTGACAATGTATTTTAAAAGGATTTTATGAATTCAGTGTAGTGTTCAGTCTGTTTTTTCACATTATGAAAAAGAGATGGCTTTTGTTAACTGATGATTACACTTTATCAGTCGGGGGGCTGTTAAAGAAGTCACAAGTCAAATCTGCTAAGAGTGGAAGATATTAGACTGGAGTGAAAATGGGTTCAGTATCAGTAGTCAAGTGAATCTAATGTCACTCATTTGTGACTTCTGCCAGGGAGCTGAATGTGTGAAACATGGGATGAAAGCTCCCTCCGTTTGCTTTGGGACTGTGATAGGTCCAGCGTTCTGGTTAATAGGTGGTCAAGCAAAATTAATTGGGAAAAGCTGATACTGTGAGTCACAGGAGGTAATTGCATGCAAAACCATGCCAGTTGAAAGCTTTCTACACGCTCACCTTTTTATTAGTTAAAAAAGGGAGAGATTGCTAAAGCTGTGGAGCTGAAGGAAAGATGAGGTGGTGAGATGCCTTCCTGCAGAGCATACCTTGCATGATAGTACCAACTCAGGCTTTGTGCCAAGTAAAGGTACAAACTTGGGCTTAGTGCCAAGCAAGAGGAAATACTTTTTGCTGTTTCCTCGGGTTGTTGAATGCCATCTCGCTGTTTCTTGTGAACACTCGTAATTCTTACTTTGGCAACACAGCATGTTCTGAACACCATGTGTCAGGTTTTTCCGTGTTACTTTACATTAATATTGTGCTGAATATAGATGTTATCATAAGCTGTATTGTGCCTGCACATCTCAGCCAAGCCTGCAGGTAAAATCGGGAGCAGCTGTACTGTGTGCTGTGGTGACCATCTAAATGTTGCTTTCTTTCAGCCTTGCAGTTTGCTCTCTCCCACTGTATTGCAGGGTTTACATTTTTTAGTTGCTAGATCTCTGTAGGATTTCAAAGCTTGCAATTGACTAACAGCTCTGCAGACCACTAGCGAAAAATTTTCATGAAACTTCTTTTTGAATGATCCCGTCCATACTGCCTTTGTACTCTGTTACCACCCCTTTTTTCAGAAGTGGATAAAGTAGCTCTTGACTGTAAAGGATTAGGCCTCCTTGCCTCAATATTTGAGGTGAGTACACCAGTCTGTGTTCTGGAGTGGCTGTGGGGGTGTGCTGACTCCTGCTGGCACTCACAGAGCTCTATCCTTTGGTAGAGGGGTGGTTTTAGCTTACTGAACTACGCAGTAGTTTTCCTGTGGGTGTTGTGCAGAATCTGTGGGTTTGGGTTTTAATGTGAATGAAATGTTAAGCAACATTGACTCAAAATGTTGAGGTTGCTGTGAAGGAAGAACTGTGTACTAAGGTGGTGTAAAGGACAGATTGACACAAAATGTCATGAGCTGGACACTCTGATTTCAATTGTTGGTGACAGGTTTTCTGAGTTCTTCTCTGTTTAATTATAGAGTGGTTTTCACATGTATTTAGTTACATCATTCATTCTAAGCATTTGAAAATCACAATGAAAATCTGTTCAGACTAGACTCTTGCAATTTAAGAAGGAACTAATTTTTTTTTCAGTAAGATTTCGTGTTTTTCATTGTTTTGTAAATGTCATTAGCTTTTCTTTGCCATAAAGGAAGAAATTCAGGAGTAAGTTGAATGCCATCAGCATGAGAGTTTCCCTGAAATCTGGTGTTACCTGGTGATGAAACTTCAACAGGAACAGCATTGTTGTGACCAGTAGCACAACTGAGTGTCCACAGTTTTAGGGTATCTCTCCTTCTAAGGGTGTTGGAGAGGTAGGATCCAAAGGACATGTGATGTGGAACAGCTTGAAGACTGGAGTGCAATTAGGTTAACTCTTAAAACATCACCTGACACAGATTTGTGTAAGTAAACCACTTTTTTTAAAGGGCATTGGAAATATTGGTATGCAAATTCTAACTGTTTTTGTTCTGAGATGTACAGCTTTGACTTGATGGTTTTGTTTACACCTGGTTTCTGATTTGTTTTACCTGTTGTATTCTTGCTGAAAAAATTATACTCTGCACAGTATTTCTTTTAAAATGTTTCTGTTATCAACTTATTGGCAATAGTCAAGCTTATCAAAGTTTAGGTGCCAAGAAAATGCAGATTGGGCTTAAAATATCCTTGATTAAAGCTTTTTTAGCCATCGGGTGAAAGCATATTTTCAGCTTTACAGTAAGCAGAGGTAGACAGAACCATGTATTTAACAGAAGTTTGTCAGAGAGGCATTAGTGTTTTCAAGGCATGATCTGAAGCTATTTAAATCTAATTGACCCTTGTATCTTACCATACACAGAATTAATAAAAATTGTTGCACGTGATATAAAGGCATTCTATCCCCCTGTGGCTTCATCCTGCCAATTGTCATCATTTCACTGGTGTTGTACCCCGAAATGCAAAGGGCTCCCTTTAGAAGAGGATGTTCACTTGGCATTAGGGTCTGAATCTGAGGTGTAGAACTTTTGGACTGTAATTTATGCAGCTGTATTTCATACCAGTTTTTACTTTCGTTAAATAGCAAATGCTAGGCTTGAGGTCACACATGGTTTTTGTGATAACTGTCCTTCTTGCAGCTGTGTGACTCCAAGGAAAGTCAGACACCTGTGCTTGAAATTTCTATTCCTGTTCTCAAACTAAAAATGACCTTTTCTGATTTTCAGTCAAATCTTCATTAAAACATAAAGCCACTTTGAAAAAATGAATTTAGCTGTGTTTTTACTGGGATTAAGTAAAAAAAAAAAGAAAAAAGGAGACTGTCACATGGAAGTTGAAAATAGTATTCAGTTACTTTCAGGTGTGTGCTGTGACAGTGGTTTAAAGTAAGCATCTGGGTGTGCCTTGGCACATGACGGTCCTCGTTCTTTTCTGAAGAGGAGATGGCAGGGACAGATTCCTACTCGACTTCCCTTTTGCTTTTGGTTTCATTTTATTCTTCTGAAAGTTAGTTACTCTGAAACAGAAACAACTTCTGGTACCACAGTTGTTGGAAGAGTACTTTTTTTTTTTTTTTTTTTTCCCCTAACACTTTACAGTGCATAGGTGTAAATGGCCTGGTTAGAGGACTGAATATTATATTCTATCCCAGAAATATTAGGTTATGACTAAGAAAGCATTCCTATACTTTGCAGGTTTTAACTTTTGCTTTGTTTTGATATAGAACCATGGGAAAATATATGAGAACATTTTTAAGCTTGTAAATATATATTTTTTAAACTAAATAGCTCTATAGACAGCTTGCACAGGGATTTCCCTTCTTGGTATTAGTAATTTTCCCATCTGTCGGCTGCTTTTCTTCAAATTCTTATGTAACTTCCCACCTGATTGAGGACCCTTTTTTTTTTCATTTAGAGACTTTCCCACTACTGTGTAGTATTCTTACTTTAGAATCTTTTGTTTGGTGGTAGTAATTGGCAAGTTTTATTTAATTTTAGCATCTAAGCTTATAGCTTTTTTTAATGGGGTACTAGAATTAAGTCTTCTCTGTCTGTATCCCATCCCATTATTTGTTTGAAAATTAAACTTTTAAAAGTTCTCTCTGGTCTTGCACGTGTTTTACGGGACTTAGTGCTAAAGCCACAGAACGTCTCTTGTGACAGCCCTGTCTGGACCACAGTTGTCCCCTCGCCTGAAGCTGCCTGGGCTGCCTTTCTGGGTACAGCCTGCTGGCCTACAGGGTAAGCTCTGGATTTATTAATGGTGGAGATAGACAGATTTCCCCATCATCACCAGTTCCAGCTCTTGCTAAGTTGCTGTGTTGCCTTGAAGCTTTTTCTGGGGCTGATTTTAAGGTGGCTAGTAAATGTGCCACCCACTGCTAGTGCTGAGTGGAGGGTGTGTGCAGTGCAGAGGCTTTGCTGAGTTTTTGGAGGCCAGGGAATGTACTGAGTGCTTTGTGACCTAACTGAATAGAAAAGGATTGAAGATTTTACTGTCAGAGTTTATAGTCTCTGTCATTTGATGGAGAGTGTGTTGGCATAGTGCTGCTGCTAAGAAGGAAGCACAGAATTTAAATTTTTGTTTCAAATAATTTTCCAGAAATGTGAACTCATTAGTGGAGTATTTTGTACCCCTTTTATTAAAGTCAGCTTCTGAAGTTTCAGGTAGGTGTGTGGTGATGGCAGAAAGTCATTCTTGGTGATACTGTTATGACACCACTGACACAGGGAAAACTGGCAGGGCTAAATTGCATGGAATAATGCTTATGAACCAAAGTCATTGGAGATTTCTTGAGACCATGTCTAAATGTATTAGAATATAGCACCTTCAGCTTTCTGTGGGGGTGAGGCAAATGTGTGTTTCAATATAAGGTAATTCAAAGTCTATTAAATGCCCCCCCCTCCCCCCAACTTGAAACGATTTTTTTTTTTCTTTCTCCATGAAAGAAAATGGCCTAGAAAATGTCAGTTGCCCTCTGTGGAGTGCAATGCCGAATTTACTATTTCTTTAATTGTGAGGTAATAAAATTACTCACTGATCCCTGGTACAGATCTTACGATGCCTTTGAATACTGTAGTGTCTCTGTGTTCATTTCAGTTCTGTCATCACCTGCCCCCATGAAGGCTGTTACCCAAAG
Organism: Cettia cetti; assembly: GCA_013401135.1. Taxonomy (NCBI): domain Eukaryota; kingdom Metazoa; phylum Chordata; class Aves; order Passeriformes; family Sylviidae; genus Cettia; species Cettia cetti. The sequence goes on along the minus strand of VZUI01010330.1, from coordinate 21,908 downwards.
CAGGCAAAAGCTGCTGGCTGCCCTTCACAGGCTGTGGTGTGGCAATGCCCTTTCCGCAGGGATGCAGCACTGCCGGCCCCTTCCTGGTGCTTGACCCAGCAAAGGCTGTCTCAGCCCAGAAGCTGTAATGCTGTCAGAAGCCTGTCACCTTCCAGGATACCTGTTAAACACTGCCCCAGATCTGACATGGCTTAATGTTGTCTGTAGGCTTGTTCTTGTGCAGAGCTGTGCCTGGTCTGTCCTTGCCCACGTGCCCCTCCCCAGGCTGAAAACATGTCTCTTCACACAATTTCCTTTTAGATGGTTAGTGGAGGGCAGGATGAGCTATCAAATCATTTTACTGAATGCTGGTGTGTGACTTTCTTGATGTAATTTTGTCTTAAAATGCCCCAACAGCTGGGGAGGGGTTGACAAATTTAGGCTGTGGTATGGCCAACCTCACTGCAGTGGAGTGGAGCTGGTCCACCTCTGTTCTTTCCAAGCCCTTTGTGTTGTCTCCTCTAACTTCTTGTGGCCCAAGATGTGGACGAGAGCAGGCAGTGTGATCAGGAGCTACACGCTGGTTGCCAAAGTGCTGGGAAGCCTGAGGGTGCTGCTGAGGCTTTTGGGGATTCCTGGGGCCAGGCCAAGCTGCTGGAGGTGGCCTTGAGCTGTTGCCTTCAAGAGGCAGGAGGGCAGACGTGCCTGGGTATGTGCCCACTCTGTGATTACAAGGCCTGTTTCTGTAGGAAATCATGTTACTAATTTTTTTTTTTTTTTAATTGGACTAAGCGGAAGAGCCTTTATTGAAAGGCTTTCTGTTAAGTTCAGTTGTTTTTTTTTTCTTTCTATTCAAAACAGACAGCTGAGCTCTTTCCCCAAGTTTGTCCATTCTGTTGAGTACAGTGGACTCTTTGTAATAGAGACCTGTCTGTGAAAAAGTGCAGTTTAAATTTTATTTACAATTTCTCTGCTGTACTCTGCTGAATTCTTTGTGGAAAAAATTGTGAAATCTTCCTGGTATCACTTACCTAGGGCATGTAGCAGAGTTGTTTGAGGTGAAGTGGAAGCTTTGTTCTTTGTGTCTTTAACAGCTGCAGTAAATGAAATCCTTCTGGGTGTACACACCTAAAGCAGGAAGTGGAGAACAGTGTGTGACCTTTTGACCCATGCAGGAGCGGGTCTGATTGTGCATGTTCATTTGTGAGAGGTGTACACCAGGAGCACCACATCTCTGTCACTGTGAGACTTTTAATTCATCTCCCATTGGTGTAAATTTTCTGCAGCAGTGCCTAAGTATGATGGGGACTGCAGGAGGTTCCCCCCCCCCCCATCATTTTCTCTCACTAGGTTAAAGAGGAACTAAAATAATGATAGAGAAACAACTCATGAGGCTGCTGCTCCACAATGGTTGAATGCAGTGGAAATTGGTGCAGTCTTTGTATTATCCTTTCCCTTGTCCCATGTCTAGCTCTCACTAAGTTGGCAGGAAATCAGTGAATGCAGAGAGTGACTCTGGTTTATTGAGAGCCTGGCCTGGCTTGCCAGAGGTTTGGGCGAGTGGTGGTGCTGGCTCCTAAGGACGAGTGGCATCTGGCAACACCAGCCTGAGCTGGTCAGCACTGGCAGGAGCTACAGCCTGGGAAGGACAGCTGACCCCTCAGGAGCAGCTTGTGGTCTGACACCCCCTGTGAGTTTTACTGTTTGTAAGTGTTGCAGAGCCTGGGATCCCACTGGGGACACTTTAAATTTCCAGAGTTGGTTTGTTTTCTGCTAGAATAGTTGCCCTTGGTATCATAGTGGCAGAGTGAGGAGGATAAATGGGGCTGGCTTGGTGTTTTCTTGGAAGCTCTTCTATATTGTGCAGGGCAGGGTGAGGCTACTATGATGTCTGTTTGGAGAAAAACAGCCCTACAAATATGCTGAATGTTTGAATGGGCTAGTGGGGCTGCCTTTTCCACTAGAGAGTAAGGACTGTGAAGAGCATCAAACATGAGCCAGAAGAGCTCGTATTTGGTGTGATGGGTTAAACTGTGATTGGGGTGCAAAGGAAAATATCTCAAAGTGCAAAAATGTGGATCTAGTGGCAGTGTTGTTTTAGACCTGGAAGACAAGACTGAACATTTTTAATAGTGGCTACAGTAAAATTATAGCCTAGGCAATAGTCATTCCTGTGAGGAGAAAGCTTAAGTCTTGGTAGTGCTACCTGGTCAGCCACTGTAAAATGGGATGTTTATGTGTCATGGTAAATATCTGTGAGCAGAAGAAAAAAATCAGGAAATAAATGTTTAGAACAGAAGGTAGTCAGGAGGGATTGGAAAAATAGCACAGAATCATGGAATGATGTCGGTTGGAAATGGAACTCATTTTGTTCTGACCTCCTGCCAGGGGCAGGGACATCTTTCACTAGACCAGGTTTCTCAGAGCTCCATCCAGCCTGACCTTGAACAGTCCCAGGAATGGGGCATCCACAGCTTCTCTGGGCAACCGGCGCCCACGGCCCTGACAGTAAAGAATTTCTTCCTAAAATTCATCTAAACCTACTCTGTTTGACACCATTCCCCCTTGTCCTGTCACTCCAGGCCCTTGTAAATATTCTCTCTCCATCTTTCCTGTAAGCTCTCTTCAGGTGCTGGAAGGCTACAATTAGGTCATCTTGAAGTCTTCCCTTTTTCAGCCTGAATAGCCCCATTTCTCTCAGCCTTTCCTCATATGCGTATCTGTATCTTGCTTTAGCAGGGTGTTGATGATCTCCAGAAGCCCCTTCCAACCCCTACCCCTGTGGTTCTGTGTAAGTGTATTTATGCAGACACAGTTTGCTGTGTGTCTGTCATCCTCCAGCCTCCTCCTCCTCCTTTCTGTCTGTGTAACGTTGCCTCTGACTGTCCCCACTGGCTTTACTTTGCCAGGGCTTGTGCATGTTTTTGGTGGCTCGCCTGGTGTTGAGATGGGACGGGCTGTGAACCACTGGTATCATGGCACTGCCCAGTTGTTGTACATGGGTAGGCTCTTGGAGGAATCCTCCTGAATTTTATGTGTAGTTTACAGATAATATGTGCTGGTGCTTTGAAAGACCCTTCCCACTGCCACCAGTAACTAATCCCACAACAGAATTGAAATGGAGCAGAGAGATTTTTGCTAATTACTGTCACAGTTGCTGGAGTATGTAAGAATCTAAAGAAATTTTTGTGAAGCAGATTTTCCCATGGTGGTTCCAGTGAATACAGCCTGAAGTTAAACTTCTGTTGTTAAGTGAAACTGAAGATCTCATTGGTTTTAGTGTAGTTAATTTCGGGAGTACTGTCATTATTACTATTTGGAGGCTCTCTGTTCTGCTGAGCAGGGTATGGAGGATTCATGATGGTTTAAAACACACAGACCTCAAAATTCTCAGTAATTTTACATTCCTGACACCTTTTTCAGTAAGTATTAAGGTTGTCATCTTTTCTTGATTATCATCCCGTCACTGAGGCTCATTTAGGACTAGCTATCAGCAACAACTAGAAACACAGACTCAATCAACAGTGTTCATGAATCAGATCATAGACTAATTTTAAAATTTCCCCCTGTGAACTGAGCAGGTGTTTTTCCTGCTCATTGTAAGAGTATTCCCCATGCAGGTGATGATTTGGCTCATGACTTCTGTGGTTTTATGTAAATAACTGTCAGAGGTGGGTTTGCCTTATATTTAGTGTCAGAGAATACAAACCAAACTCCTCAACTATCTTCTCAAAATCTTATTTCAAAATCTTTAACTATTAGCTTGAATAAAGACAAATATATATGCTGAGAGGTAAAAAGATTTTTTTTGGCCACATAAGAGGCTCAGAATTGTGTTTATATGAATGCATGATCTCATCTTGTGTAGAAACCTTAATATCAAACATTGAAATTCATTGAAAAGTCACCCATTAAAGCATGGAAATCTGGTGAGGGTATCCTGTATGTTGTCAAGGATTAATATAGGTTACATAAAGCTATGATTAAGTAGAATCCTTAATTTAATTCTTGAGAAAGGAGTGTACACACCTAAGTAGTGCATCAAGCCTTTTCCTCCTTGAAGTTTTATTTGGGTTAGGCTGTGGTTGGCTGAAAGTTCCTGCCATACACTGTGTCCCTTTGCTCCTTGAAGTAAGTTTTTGCTCTCAGTCCAGTTGCACTTTGTACAAGCTGCTGCTGTAATTGTCAGATTTTGGCAGCCTGTGCAGATCAGTCCCAGACTGAAAATCTGCTGCCTTTGTGCATGTCCTTTGCTCTCCACAGGTGATTTTTGTCTGAACCAAAGCAGAGGTGCATTTTGCATTAGTGTGTGTATAAAAATATATCTTTACCTACTTTCTTAGAGGATACAATGTCATGTAAGAGGTTTCTCTTTTCATACCTGGACAAATGGAAGCCCAGTTAGCAGATGGTGGGCAAGGGAACCTAATTCTGTTGTGCTTTAAGGGACACCTTAGAGCTGGTGCAGAGGTTAAACTTGGTCTTTGCACTAGCAAAATAGTGCTTTAAAAATATATATGTATGCATATAATGACTTTCTAATTTATGTATTTTTATAAATACATTCTGTACATACATGGAGAAAAATCTTGAGGACAGAGCTGGAAAAAGCAAAGCCTTCTGGAGCTGACTGTGCATTTTCCCTGTGTTTCAACTCAATATTTTCATGGAAGGAGTTAGGTTTTGTTTGTCTATTTGGATCTTGACCAACAGCATATTTAGAAAATGGTTCATGTATCTGTGTTGGTGGAAGCTGTAATGTACAGCAGTGTCTGTGGGCCTTTTAACTATTCCTGGGAGATACAATTAATGTGGCAGAAAATGATATTCACCGTAGTAATTGAGGGTCTTTAGTATGCTTGTCCTTTGTATGTTAAACTATTTCTGTTTGTTTGTAGCAGAAACCTAAAGCCTGTTTATAGAGGATTACATTTCTCTAAGCTCTGTGTTCTTCTCATTACAGCAGCATCGTATGAGGAAACCAGCTTATTAGCTACTTGTCTTCAAGCAATGCCATTAGCAGGTTCTCTGCAGCTCAGGCTTCATTAGAATTGTCTTTAATGTAAAATATTTGTGCAATGTCATTTGAGTTTTCTTCCAATAGATAGGTCCCATAAATCAGTGCTGCACTAGAAAGTAAAGAAAGTGGGATTTTTGTGGAGGGTCTGAGTCAAGATGCCATTCTCAGCATTTGCATTTTCCTCTTTGTTTCTTTTTGTCACTAATAAAAGTATACACCCCTCAGGAATCAGAATCATGGCCTGGGTTGGAAGGCGCCTCAAAAGTCATCTGGTTCCAACCTCCCTGCCATATGCAGCAACACCTTACACTAGACCAGGATGTGCAGAGTCCCATACAGCAGCCTGGCCTTGAACGCTTCTGGGGATGGGTCACCCACAACCTCCCAGGGCAAACTGTTCCAGTGCCTCACCACCTCCCAGTAAAGATTTTTATCCTGATATTAAATCTAAATGTACTCTGTCAGTTTGAAGCCATTGCCCCTTGTCCTGTCACTGCAGGCCCTTGTAAATAATCCCTCCCCATTTTCTCTTGTAGTATCCCATCATGTGGTGGAAGGCTGCAAGTCACACCTAAACCATCTCTGTTTGAGGCTGAACAATCTCAGTTCTCTCAACCTTTCCCCATAGGAGGAGTGTTCCATACTTCTAATCATCTTGGTGTCCCTAATGCATTTTCATTATGTACTGTTGAAATGTGAACTGTGTAGTGAGGCCATACATCCTGTTTTCTTTGCTAATGGTTGGATCATCTCATTCATTCCTGAACATGCAACTTTATCTGTGCTTGGAAATGGAAAAAAAGTTGTTTTATCTTCTGAGTTTGCTTGTGTTGCAAATGCAAACATTTGGATGTTGCCATGAATAAAGCCAAAGTTTACATGTGCTTCTTCAGAAGCTACAGAGAGGAGAAAACAAACAAACCAAAAGGTGGCTAATATTTTCCCCAAATTTATCTTCACTGTATTTCAGTATTAGTTTATGAGGTTTGCCTTGTTTAATAAAAGCATGTAATTTAGCTTTTTGCTTTGATTGTAGGAAGTTATCAGAGTTTACAGTACTGTCGTGGAACTAATTTGGGCACAGTATCTCCCTAAGCTGATAGTAGTGCAGATCCTTTTTTGCTTCACTGGTGCTGGCACAGCTACTGAATATGCTATTGTGTGAGGTCATAAACCAGATAATCTTAATTGGGCATTTCCTGAGAGCAAGGGAGGGATGGCTGAAAAAGGAGAGACTTGGAAATAAGGGCATGCATTCCTAATACACAAATTTGGCTTCCATCCAGGAAAATGGGAGGATTTCCTGTTAGTGAAAATCCTCCAAGAGCTGAAATCCTGAAGGTACATAGTGCGTACCTCAGGGAGCCAGAGGAAGGGGAAAGGCTGGGAATAGCTTGTACATGAAAGCCCCAGGGAACAGACTGAGGGGTGTGAACAGCTGGATCCCAGGGCAGCCATAGCATCAGTGAACCATCTTCTTTGTGTGCCCAAGGGCTTGAGGTGCCCTGCAGCAGCTGTACCAGCACAGTCTGGTGTCGGAGGTCAGGTCCTGGGGGCTTTTAGAGTTGACTCAAATGCTGTTCAGGCTCCATGGAGAATGGGGGTGCGTGTGACGTGGTGTGCACGTGTCCTAACACTGCAGATATTCTTGGAGTCATGACAAGGATCTCTGCTAGAGAAAAGACACGGACTCAGTCGTGTACATTTGAGGATAGGATGGCAAACAGAAGTGGGTACAGGCAAATTTGAAAGAATGGACTTGGATCCCTTAGCACCAGTCTTTGCGCCTGGTTCTGTTGGAATGATCTGGTTTGTGTCTCCATTTAAAGGAGAGGCTGTTTATTAAACTGAATTAAAGTACAATTATAATTATGGGTTATAATTCAGAATTTGAACCTCTGGTGAGGCAAGGTTGGAAAAAATAGGGAATCAGGAAGGAGCTGCATTGAAAAAAATATGGCAGCTTTTTTATGTCAGAACTGGTACTTGTGGTCTGAAATTTCCCTCACTGACCTGATTTCATGAGCAAACATTGGTGTAGGTACTTCAGACACTTATAAATACTTGTCTGCTGCCTTCTTCATTTTTTATCTGTTTTTTAGCATAGGGTGAGCTCTTTTGGTATTTTTGGTTATAGCCTGTGAGTGAATTATTATTAGGATTGTTTAATATATCTATGTATTTTTAGTCATTTGGGGGTCTATATGCTACAGTCACTTCAGCTCAAGTTAGCCCAAGCTTCTTGAGTTTTTAGGGTAAATGTAATTAGAATGAGCATTAGTAGGAGTAAGAAGGGTGGCTTGCTTTATATATAGAAGCCTGTAGTATTGTATTAAATATTTCTTATCATACAGAAGAGACTTAAGCAGTTTAGCAGTGTTTAGCAGTTGCACTACAAATTGATCTCCAAGCTTCAGTCACGGGTAATAGTAACGTAAGTTTCCTGTATGCCACAATAACCAGAACTAAAGGAACATTACTCTAAACAAACAAAATTTAGCCATTTTGCCTTTGCAAAGTAGTACAGATGCACTAAATAAAGTCACATCAGGAATTAAGTAATATAAACTCTCTGAATATGGTTGCAATTGTTTCATAATTGTCTTAAGTGAAAAGAAAAGCAAAAAGAAAATTGAATCTCACCCTCTGATAGTTAATGAGGAGAGGATTTGATAGTTGCCTGCTCTGTCATTTGTAATGAAAAGAAGCAAAATTACTTATGTTAGTACAGTTTCATGGGTGATAACATACTGCCATTATAATAGTGAAGGAAATAATGAAAAGTTAAACATCTGGTTGCAAAAAAGGTCAATGCACAGTAAAGATGATGGATGCAGTTACATCACGTTTGTGAGGATGAGGGCAGATGGTGAATTTGTGGAAGAGAAAGCCACCAGTCAGAGTTTTTTGCTGTCTTAGCAGTTTTACAATTGTTTCTGAAGATCTTCGTCTATTAGCAAGTATTATAAGAATGTGTTGATCAGGTGGAATTAATTTCAATTGCACTTCTTCTAGAAAGGGAATGTATCCATTCTTTAACTTCTGCATGATTTGTAATAAGTCAATTAGAAATTAGTGGCACCTTGTTCACATTTAGCTGAAGAAACAGTAATGCCTAAACCAGACAAATGCCCCAAAGCTCCATTTAAGGTGTTCAGGAGAACTGTTAATTTTCCTCTTAATTCCTGTCACTTCTGACAGTGGTGCTTATGGGTTCTCCATGTTGTTCTTTTAATTACCAGTTAAAAATTCTGGAGCTGAGTACCTTAAACTCTTGGCCTTAAAAAAAATATATACTTGCATACTTAAATCATCTCTTGATGAGAAAGGAGCATTTCTGGGTGCAGTTATGATTTGTTAAATGTGTATGTCCATGGGAAGGGGGCCTTGAAACACAGCTTTTACACTGGAAATCTGAAATGTTGGTAGAAACTACAGATGTCTAAGTTTAGAAGTCACAGCTGTGCTCATAAATTAACAGCCAATATTTTGAACTGCTAAGAGATTGTTTGTTGGTAAACTGTCTCTTCTGTCTTTTCCCAGTCTCTGTGAACGATAAATATCCTCCAATCAGCCTTTCCAAGTGTTGTATATATTATAGAAGATACAGAAATCTGTTAGAACTCGTTGTTATAATAATTAATGGTGAAACTATTTTCTGTTTTATCATCATGTTGGTGGCAAATAGAAAAAGAAATCCACTTTATTGCCATGCCTTTTTTAATGTTGTTGTAATTATTTTTCCCGAATATTCTACTTGATTCCTTGATTCTTGCCAGACTTAGGGGCAGGAAAGCAATTTTATAGGAGAAACAAGTGGCTTTGTACAGTGCTATGAAATTCACAGAAATCCAAACGAAGAAGTGAGGGATATTGGGATAGAGTGGGAGTTTGTTTTCCTACATCACTTCACTTTTCTAGTGCCAACAGAAGGGTTTTTAAAAGGAAAAGAAAAAAGGAGGCAAATTGGATTGTTAGCCTCCATTTTAGGATTATTAGCCTATATGTTAGGATCATAAATTAAGGGAAGATTGTGTATGTAATTCATAAACATCCTGAGCTATACACCTTCTATTTCAACTTATTAGGGCATGAAGTAGTGCCTGCCAGGTTAATTTCTCCCTGGGGATTTCAGCATTCATGCAGATCTTAATTTCCTCCTCTATACAAAGCAGTGATAAGAAAAGAATAAGAGTATTTGAATATTTGATTCCAGATAATTCAGTTTAAAGATAAGTATTTTAGGGGTAGCTGCAAGACAATTATAGTTGCTATTTTAAAATGAATTTGGAGAGTAGCAGGCGAATGTTTATTTGTTCCCAATAGGAAATATGCTTTTTATCATGCAAACAAAACCCTGTACTTTACATGTCTTTCATAGATGAAATTACTGTTTTGAGTTCAGGATGTGGTGGGCAAAGAATAAAAGAGAAAAACCCTTTGCAAATATTTTTTTCTCCATTTCCCATCTGCCAAAGGAACAATTGAATTTGTTAGTATGGAACAATGGTCAGTGCTCTGTGTTTTCATGGTTCTGATGGTTAAGATGCTTATAATGGTTAACAGGAGTTCAAGGATTATTCCACCTTAATGCCTGCTTTTTGCTTTTGGGATGGCTTAGCATGAGCAGAGTGAATCATCTGTTGGCTCTAAACAGGGGTGGGACCAGATTTTTATTTAAATAAAACAAAACCAAACCTTTAAAATTCTTATGGAGTGAATACTTAAGAGACCCAGAACCTCTTGTTCTTTTTCTAATTCCCAATGTTGCTTTAAACTCAGCCATGGGTGCTGACTTATGTGCTTTGGAAGAGTTGTATTCAATTGGTCTGGGAAGGCAGTTTGGACGGCTTCCTGAAGTTCTGTTTCAGTATCAATAAACTTGTTTTGTTTGGAGTTCATACAGTATTTCTCTTAAAACACCTCAGTGCTCAGTGAAGTTGAATTTCCTGGTTTTGTGGCTTGAATGACTAGGAATTATTTATGTTGAGGAAATAACGGGGTTGAGAATAACTGTGGGTTAAAGTAGTTGGTTTTGGTGGGAGTTCAGTCGGCTATTTCCACTACTGTCTTTGGAAACCAAAGCTGTGGAGTTTTATTTTTTTAGAAGGGCCAATTGTGGCTCTATATAGGCTTCTTAAACCCATGTTGCATAAGCTTAGCCTTTTTTTTTGTTAAAAAAAATCCCAAACCAAACAAACCCACCAAAATGCAAAATTATTACATTTGGAAATTAAAAGTACCCAAATTGCAGAAACTAAGACAAACTCGAGTAATGAAGGTTCCCTTTGTGGTGCATAAACCTCATATGGAGATGCCTTTAATGTTTGTAGAGGAGTGTACTCTGTTAAGAATTGGTTTTGTTGTTATTTGGCTATAATCCTATTTCGATGATCTGTTTTTCTTTTTTAGCACCAGCAAACATTTTTAAATCAGCTGAGGGAGATCACTGGTATCAATGATGTCCAGGTACTTCAACAGGCACTGAAGGTAAGATGACTGACTTGTAGCTGAATGCACCTGAATGCATCTTAACTTCCTTTGAAAACCATAAATCCCAACCTTTCTTACTCCTGTCCTTCTCTTCCTTCCCTTCTTTCCCTTCTTTCCCTTCTTTCTGTTTTCCCTTCCCAGTTTGAATTTATTGCAGGGAGGAAAGAAAGCTAATAATGATGGCTTTTTCACTTTACAAGGAATTTTGTTCTCTTTTGGTACTGACCTAAAAATTAATCAAGTGTTCAGAAATGAAAAGACAGGAATGTTATGACTTGCCTTTAACCTTTGTGTGGATTGTTTTGGGATACATTGGTGCTACTACAGATGGTCAGCTCCTGAGGAACCAAGTGGTGTTTTCTTGTCAAGGTGTGGCTGTTTGCTATCATGCACAGGCCTTGCTCACTGTGTAAAACGAAGAAATCTGCTGGAACTTGCCAGCCATTGCTAATTTGGTATTGTTTCAATGTTTTTTTCCAACCATTGTAATTTATTTCACAGAGCAGAAGAGTTCTTTGATGCAAGTAAAAAATGGCACATCTCTCTGTATTCTATTTCCGTATACATAAATATATATAAAAATTTTAAAAATGCTTTGTCACCCTCAAGCAGAACTTTTTAGCTCTTTATGCATGGTAAATGAGGATTTAGTAATTTAAATTAAAACTAGGTAGTTGTTGTAACCATAAGTCGTGCACAACTGGTTTTCAAAAGCTAGGATCTCTGGCTTTAAAAACTGTATATTTTCAGAAGAATTCATCTGAGTCCTGTTGAAGTCCAACTCCGATGAATGTGCTGGTTATGTTTGTTGAGAGGCTGACCAACACTGCAAGAATTTATTTTTTTTTCTTTCCTGAAATAAATGAAACTCCACCAAAGCAATTTTTTGTTAGGTATTTTATCTTTATTTTGGTTAAAAATAGTGAAATATGCAGAATATTTATTGGTGTACTTTCTTTTTGGGTCAATATTTTACCTGACAGTACAATGGCTATTGATCTGAAGTTGCTAATCATGTACTTTGCTTTTAAGAAAAATTAGAGAAAGGGTGAGGGGACTCTCACTTCTTGGGTTTTTTTATGCTTAAAGGACAGCAATGGTAATCTGGAGTTGGCTGTGGCTTTTCTCACTGCGAAGAATGCTAAGGTTCCCCAGCTAGAGGAGGCAACTTACTACCAAACAGCCCTTCCTGGGAATGACAGATACATCAGCGTGGGCAGCCAGGCAGACACCAGTAAGTATTTTTTCTTTTCATAAGTTTAGTTTAAAGGCATGGGAAATAAAACCTTGCCTGTGACATAACTGAATCTGCAGATAATTCTTATTTATCAATTCTTAGATTATTATGTATTCTCTCTTTTCTTATTTCAGTAGGGGGTTTTGTTGTTTTTGAGGGTTTTGTTTTGTTTTTTTAATTTGAGCTACCTTTAGGTGTTACTTTTACATGTATGTGAGGTACTGATCAAAGGGTGAGTGACTGGGCTTTCCATCTTTTCTTTCCCTTTTTCCCCCCCGATATTACAGGTTTTATTTTGGGGTCATGCAGTAAATAATGTAAGGCAAAAGCTGGGTACTCCTCTGTCAAAATTGGAGAAGAGTCTGTCATTGTTTGTCTTAATAGGGTAAAGCTGAATATTCTTAAGAGTAGCTTCTCCCTGACAGGAATGACTTTCACAGAGGGAGAAGCGGGAGGTTAAGTGTGGATTTCGTACTAAGAGAGTAGGTATTTTATGTATGAAATTAGCATTAAATAACCTGATTTTAAACAATTTCATTTAGTTTATACAGGAGGTCACCCAACCTGCATTTCTCTAAGTCTTGCAGGCTTTAATCCTTTGCTTTAGTGTATAGTTATTTTTATGGGAGAAAAAAAAAAAAGTGTTCTACTAATAAATATAGGAAATAAAAGAAGTCAAGAAGTAGAAGTAAAAAGTCAAAGAAAGTTTTGTAGTGGGGTTGATATCTATAATATCTGAGTTTCTTGATGCTGTAGTTACTTTACACCATTTGCAATGCAGGTGGAGAATATTTTAATTATATATCAGTTCTTTTGGCCATATATGTAGTACATCTATGTAGATTTTATTAAACGAGTAGAATTATTTAGTGCCTCCTGCAGTAGGAGTTTTTCCCCTTTGTTTTGGTCATGGTGGCCTCAATGTAAAGAAGTTTAGTTAGATCTCTTTATCAAATGTAAAGAAGTTTAGTTAGATCTCTTTATCAATTTTACAGTTATCTTTTGTCTGTAGAAACTTTGACGTGAACTTTTTTAACTTTTTTTTTTTTTTTTAATTAGAGAGGAGTTTATTTATTCTCAGCATGTCCAATCTGAAAACTGGATTTAAATCCTTGGTGTTATTAGCAACCCTGTATAAAATGTCCTCAGTGCATTATAGGTAGTTGTGTTATCCATGCACTAAGTTGTGGTGAGTGGCTGGGGTTTTTTGTATTTTTTTTTTTCCCTCCTTTGGAAAACAAACACACACAGCCTTCTCTGTGTTTAATTTTCAGTCAGAAAATTACCATTGATGAAATAAAAGCTATTAAGAACAAACTCATCACTATGTCATAGTTTCTACTACTGACAACCTACTATGGTAGTGGAATAGTAAGCTGGATTCTCTTGGAGTCTGTGTTTAATTAGATTTAATAGCAATCCCATTAATAGAAGTATTTAGTTTTGCTATCACTCACTGTGCTGTACAACCTTACTGAAGAAATGAGGTGTCAAGGGGTGTGAAGAAAACCTGCAAGAGCCCACATTACCCGTGGCAGACAGTCAAATTGTGAAGAGTAGGTCTTGAGTTGTACATTCCAAGGTGAATTTCAGCATTCTCTTCTGTTTTCTGGAGGGCTGAAGGCAGATTCCTTACACAGCACAACAAGTCAGTGATCAAGAAACACCAACTGCTGTGGGAAAAGTAGGGTTTTAATTTTATTTTTTTTTTTTTATCATCTTTAGTGTCTGGTCAAGTCCTCACTGGCAACAAAGATGAGTGCCCTTGGCCAGTCTTTGCTGTTTTAGTTAGACTGAAAACACAGTATGAGATAAAGGCATCTTTGTGAACTTTTCATTGCACTGGAGGACTTACAAGGCAAGAACTGAACACCTACAGCAGAACAAAAGCTTAAACTAGTGTGATCATGGAGCCCTTCCAGGCTCCTGTAGAGATCTAGTGAACGCTTCTGGAAAAAACCTACACTTTCCCTGTAATGTGCTTGCCTGTAATTATTTGGATTCTAGGTCTAAAAAATGCAGTGCACCAAAAAGTCCAAGTGTCAGGGCCCTGTGTTAGTAAACAGTGTCATGTAAGGGAGTGTGAAAGAGCAGTGACTTGTGAGGAGAGAATGGAAGGGTGGGCACAGGATGGAAAACCTTCAGCAGGTGGCTTTGACCATCATCGCTCCCTTCTGCAAAAGAATACTTACTAGCAGTTCTCAGTGGCTATGCTGAGTTGCTGACAGGATCTTCTCTCTCAAATTTAACTTCCTTTATTATCCCATATCGATATAATTACATGAATTAATTATAACTCATCTTTACTGTTCCTTACTGCTTAACTACCTCTATGTGTTTGGAACTTGGGATGTTAAGAATCACTGAGCTTGTGGTCCCACCAAGTTAAAGCATCCAAACTGGGAATGAGAAAGTCACAGATAAATACCAGAGCTCTATTTTATGCCACAGAAAACCTCCAGCCTTTTACAAAGGCTGTTGAATGTATTCCTTGCATAAAGACTTATGAGATGTGTTCTGTGAGCTTAACTGACTCCATTTCTTTGGCACTTAGTTAAGGGGTAAAATGAAAATGCTAATGTGTACCCTAACAGCCAGAATTGTGCACTGGCTCTTCAAAAGTGTCAGTGGTCATAAGTGGTTTGAGAGTTGCATCTTGGATGGTAGGAGGTATAAAAAAACCTGGTTTGTTGCCAAATACAACATTTCAGCAGCTGTAAAAAAAATAGGTTTTCTTTAAATCTACTACATTTTTTAAACAAAGAGTGACTTGCACAATCAGTGATTCTCGTGATGCTTGCCGTTTTGTCTGTTCAAAATGGCACGTGCAAGCACCTGCAAATGTAGTATTTTCACATCAACAGTGATGCAAGCTTAATCTAATCCTTTTGCAAAGGTGGTTTTAACATTTTGACTTTTTTCCCTTCTTGCACTCTGTGAGGAGAAAGTGCTTAAGCAGCAGGCTTGCAACATACAGATGCACACTTTTTAGTCTAAGGTAATTTTAATGTTCCACTTGGTAGAGGAAATCCTAGGCATTATACGTAAAGAAAAACAAAAGAAGTTTATAGTACTTCCAAATAGTTTCACTTTATGTATTTCTCTACAAACCTTTTTATTCCCATTTGAAGTAATTTTGTGTATTTTTATCTATGGCTGCACAACAGAACCGTTGGATTGCTAAGAATGTATCCATTTTCTTCTTACTATTGAAGGAACTTGAAGAACCCAGGGTTAAAGGAAGGAATAGAATTAAGAGATTTGTTTTGGAAGTTGTGTTCCAATGAAACAGCTGTCAGGACAAATTGTCTCCTTTCCTTCTTTTGAAAACTCAGTTATTTTTCATTTAAACTGAATTATTAGTCTTTGTAATTGCACATTCCATAGCCAAAACAATAGATTTCAAGCCCTTTTATAAGGGCATATTACAGTGTAATTATGAAATGCCACACACAGGAATTCGAGCATTGGAGATTTCATAGCTTCTAGCTTTTTATATCTTCCTGTTCTTACTTTGAGCCTTTGCATATGCTTCAAAAGTCACTCAGTCAGCCCTTTCCAGTGAGGTAGAGTTTAGACTCAACAGTATCTAAATCCTTCTGAGGTGGTGTTTATAAAACATTTCTTACTGTTCTGTTCTAGAGACCCTGAAAAGTTTATAGTGTATTTTCTTTTGGAGTTTCACTGTCCCTACTTTCAGACTCGTAGTGTCCTGCCTAAATCCCTTTTGCTTCAGGTTTAGTCCTTTACTCCTTGTCTTCCCTCTGTGTAAATTACAGTGCACTTTCATTCCTTTTATCTCAGATGAAGTGTTGCATGCTCCAAGACAGTGTATCAAAAGACTTCTCTCAGATCTAAGCAAAACAGCCTAAATTCCTTTCAAGTATTTTGATGCATTTCCTATATCAATTGTCATTTTCTTTCTTCTCATCTAGGCCTTCTTTAGTGTGCTTTTTTCCTGAGCTGTGGAACTCGAAACAATAATGAACACATCAGCTTAGTTCTTAAGAAAATTAGGTGAATCTCTATAAATATCCACGTAGTACTCTGACAGAAGTGTAACACTTCCTATTTTCTTCAGTGCTGTGGTGATGTGAATTGCAGATTGAACATGAGTCGGCTGTAGCTCCTGGATCCTTCTTGGCACAGCTCCTAGTCAGCCCTCCTTCTCTAGCTGTTCATATATTGTTTCTGTGAGTAGAATTTGACAGTGGCTTCTTCTGTCACCTTGCCTAACTCAGCTATCTCTACGTGTCTTCATGACATTTTCTTCTGTTTCAAGGATTATTTGTGTCATCTCCATCCAAGTTCCTGGGAGTTTTGCCAGCTTGATATGTCAAGGTTCCTGCTTCAAAATGTCGGGAGTCTTGTACCTTGAGGTCCTCTTTTCATCTTACAAATTCACTTGTTGCTTTGGGCCGTGATTACCTCTCTCCTTCCCCATCACTCATCGGTTTAAGGTGTTATGATTGTAGGATGTTGTAAATACAGATGAGATGAGGAAGCTGTGGGATAGTGGTGGGCAATATTTACAAGCTCCTGCACCAGTACAGCAGTTTGAGTTGGCTGAATTGCTGCAGAGGTGCTGGGTGCTCTCCCCTCATCCAGTTTTAATCAAAATTGGCATATACAGCCACCTAAATTCCTTTAAGTCTTCACGTCAGAAGCCTGAGACTACTGTGAATTTAACATCACAGAATCAGTGGCAGTATATAGGATCTTGCTTAGCTCTACTTGTAATAAATAAACCAGATGTAGTCTCAACACTCTTTTAAAATTTTTTATATTGTGATGTGTTGAAATTGGAATGTTTCTGCTGGATTTTCATATTTGGCTCTACTCTACTGACCCCATCAAGGCTGCCCCTTCATTTTTTCTCTCCCTGTTCCAGTTGTTGCATCACTGTGGGTGTTTATTGCCTGTCCCTGAGTTCAATTGCTACTTCTGATCTGTCCCTCACGCTGTTTCCCAGCCTACTTAAGTCTGAAGTTCCTACTCTCTGCCTCCTCCTTGCATAAGTACCAAGTCAACAACACAGTAATTATTTTAATGACCTAGGTGATAACCAAGGAAGAACCATTTATTTAAATGATGATAGAAACTTCCAAAGTAAACAGATTAATAAGCTTTTTTAAAGAAGGAAGATCTATGGGGATAGTTAGATATAGTGTGTGCAGTTATTATACATACACTAGTATATTTTGTCCCAGATTTCAATATAGAACTTAAAGTTTGTTTTGTAGAATTACAATGTCAAACTCCCTGAATCTTATGTAGCAGAAAGACACATTATTATATTGTAATAATGTTGTAAGCCAAGACTATATTTCTTAGTAAAACAGATGATTAATTATGGATGCTAATTTTCATTGAATAAACACATATACACTAAGCCAGACTGTGTTGATGAGCTTCTTCGCTCATGGAGAACTTTTTGTTAAGCAAACTTCATTTACTAGTCATGGCCTAGAATGTTTGCATTTTCTAAGACTATTTGACATTAAAGTTACAAGTACCTTTATGAGGATGAGTCAGTGAGAACTGAAGTGCTCTGTGGGCTAAATGAGAGGAGTATTACAAAACTGGCATGTGTAAATTAAAGTCAGGTAACTAAATTTGGACAAGTGGCATTATTCTTACACCTTTATGAAATGCATCCTTCAGCCTATCACAGAAAAAAAATCTTGTGTGTCTGATAAAAACTTGGAGTAAAAGTCATCTTTTTTGTGTATCTTCAAGCTTGCACTTAAAACAGGGAAATCTGTTGGTCAGATAGGAAAGTTCTGCAGCTCAGTTTCATGAATGAGTTCTACTACTAATAGCTGTAACATTACCATCCCCATGCAGGAATTTATAAAACATGAAGATATTTTAAAACAAAAATGAGGAAAAAAAGAGAACTACATGAATTTAATGTATTATATGCACATTTGTATAATGTATGACCATCTGAAAGGAATGCAAAATGTGAAGAGAAGGTAATATATATAAAAATATATGTATTTATTTTTGGTTTTTTAGAACAAAGAATTTAGTCTCAGACTTCCCTTTTATGACTTCTACCAAAGTCTTCTTTATCATCTTATGATTTAGGATTCAAGTTGTATGTGAGGTGTTTCTGCTTAATGAGTCAGCTGTAAATGCATTAGCTTAAATATCAAAACCATTTTTATTTTACATTTGCTATGGGAAGTATGTTACCATAGATGAGCTGATACTTTAGAATGTATTTTTTGGCATAAATTTTGCTAGGTAAACCCTCTGTGACATGAATTGATTGCACCACTCACATGTAGTGGTTATATCTGGCAGCGTGTCTTCACTCTACTGTCTTTTTTCATGCAGAGCAGGAGCAATGTATGAATAGAACATTTCTAAAGAGAATCCTGTAGTGTCTGCTGCAAAACACTTGCAAGCCAAAACAAACTCTTTTAGCTCATCTGCTTTAGGAAAGCAAGCAGAAGTACAAGATTTGGGGTTTTAATATTAAAATTAAGTAATGACTGGTAATATAAATGGTAATAAACTTCTAAACACCTAAGGTGGTGATAAAGATTAATGAAAATTAGAGAGCTAGGGAATTGCAAAGAAGTTTACTGCTTTATTGGAAATGCGAGTTGGAATTGATCTAGATAGATTTTTGTATAATGCAGGAGTTTTTGTTAAATACATCATTTTCACTTACATTTAGAGTTCTTTTCTAGAAGATAGTCCCTATATAGAGAAGCTGACTTTTAATCCAACTTTCTTTACTATCATATAAAAATGTCACTCTTACCTGACTAGAGACTTGCTCAAGGAACATCCCTCTCTGTGAGGCAGTGACCAGAGCAATCCCATTCTTGTCCATCAGCATGTGGCTGCTGGGTTGTGACCATTGTTCCTACTTTGAGAATACAGCTTGGCTCCAGGGAAGATGAGGTGCTCTGTGTGCCTCCTTATAAATGTGCAGAAAATACAACACAAGTGCCACATTTTAGAGCATAATAGGTAGTGTGTGTGTGGTGAGGGGATCCTCTCATTTCTGTCTGCTTTTCTAGTCTACTTCTGCTGTCAGGCTGTAGGACAGAGCCAGGTTTGCTTGTGACCCAGGCTGAGGTATTTTCACCCAAATTGTTGTTCTTCGCATGGCAGCATATTTATCAAAATTTCTCTGGGGTAGACTTCTGCTGCTGCTGGTTGTAATTGGCTTAGTACTTCTGAAGGAGAATTCCAGGCATCTGAGATGATGATGTTACGCTGGAAGATCTGAGCTGGCTGTAGAAGGCCTAAGAATAAAATTAGGAAGTGCTGCTTTTATAGCAATTGTGTTTTTCCATACTTCTAGATCATGTTGTCCAGTGTACTCTGCAGGTAAGAGTGCTCCCTTTGAAGGCCCACTAACTAAAGCAGAAGTTCAGCCATTATTTAGAGAAAACAGGGCTGAGTTTAAAACTAGGTATTGAAGATGCTGGTGTTAACAGGAAAGCTTCTTCACAACTTCTTTCTGGTTTCAGCTTTCTGCAAGGACAGGTCATCCCATCTTCTGTTCATGCATGACTATGGCAATGATTTTCCTATACTAAGTTTAGTGTTTTGTTCTGATGCAATGAGAAACATCCCAAAAAAAGAAAGCCCAGGAGAATAGGGCTACAGTCTCTACAGTGGACCAGCTCATGCAGGAGAAAAGTCAAGACGTAGTCAGAAAACTCTTTGGA
Source organism: Cettia cetti (assembly GCA_013401135.1). Classification (NCBI taxonomy): domain Eukaryota; kingdom Metazoa; phylum Chordata; class Aves; order Passeriformes; family Sylviidae; genus Cettia; species Cettia cetti. The sequence goes on along the minus strand of VZUI01010330.1, from coordinate 2,482 downwards.
GTAATCGGGTTAGCCTGTGGGAAGAGAAATGCTGACAAGCCTCTTGTCTCTCTCTGTGAGCAATTGCCAGTTTCAAATCTGTATCTCTTTCCCCCAGAGCCTTTCAGCTTCTAATGTCTAAACCCCAGGCTGGAGACAAGTGTCTTTCATTACTCTTTGGGTAAACTTTGCCTTAGAAGAGGGAGACTCAAACCAGACTCCCTGTGTCTGTCTGATACTGCATGCAAAAGTCCCCATCATACTTTTCCTTTCTTTCTGTCTGTCTGACTTGGAAAATGAGGCTTCTGACCCTTGAAATGGTGATAACCAGAGACCTTGACTTTTTTGAAGGTCTTGTGCGGTTGATGGACATTGCTGTAGGCTCTAGCTGCTCTAAAAGCTCGGCTGTGCCTGATGGGGACATGATCTGTGTTGTGGTGTGTAGCAGGATCCCACCTGAGTTGTCAGCAGGGGTGTTGTTGCTGCCTTCAGGAAATAAGGAAGTTTATGGGGGATGTCATTCTTTGATCCTTTGTATAAGAGCTGGTGAAGAAGGCAGGAGTAGAGCTGTTTTCAGTCAGTAGTTCATCCAGTATTCCCCATGTATCCAAGCATGGATCGCCATTTTGTCTCCAGTATTTGGGGTTTTTTTTCATGTTGAGATGCGATACTTTCAGTAGATGAAATGGAATTTAAATATGTTTAGAAAAGGAAAGCACAAACAGAATAGAAATTAATTAGTTTGAGTAAGGAACTCTCCTGCTTGTTATGAAACTGTGTGAAAGTATTTGGCTCACCAGGGTAGAGAAATATGTGTAGAATTTGGGACAGCATTGGGAAAATTCCATTACATGCTCCTTCATGAGGAGGAAAGCCAACTATGCTCAATTAAGGTATTCTTTTTAAATGAGGTCCCCTTCATCATGTGTTCCCTGAAGCAACTGATCTCAGTAGCTGAAGTAATGCATTTCAGTGTATTGCTTTAAGAAGGCTTTCAGAAAACATGGATTCCTAAATTTGTCCCATAGCTTTGTGAAACTTGAGAACTACAGCCCATCACATCAAGAGTGAGCTGCTGAGGTTTCTATTTGGCTTAGAGGCAGAAGGGAGCTGTTAGCAGGGTTAATGGTTGGAAGAGCGTAGGGCACAGGAGGGATGGACTGGAATGGTGCTTAGCAATCCACATGGGCTCTCTCCTCTACAGTAAGACTTACCTTTCATTCTGTTTCACTTTTAATTTTGAGAAAGATAGTTTTGCTTTTCAGATGTGATTGATCTCACTGGAGATGATAAAGATGATCTTCAGAGGGCAATTGCCTTGAGTTTGGAGGAATCAAACAGGGCATTCAGGGAGACTGGAATAACAGATGAGGAACAAGCCATTAGCAGGTAAACAACCAACTTATATAAAGCAGAAATTAAATGAAAGAGTTGGAGATTGGCCTGTATTGCTTTTTTAAACTTTTAACAAATAATAACTTGTTTACTTTTACTTGTGCTACTGATATGCCTGGCTTCAGGATGCTGCTTTAATGTATTGTATGTTCTACACTGGAAAACAGTCTATTATGTGTGGACTAGGATTTAATAGTATGTTTCATATTTATGTATTTCTTTAAATATGGAGGAAGTGGATGGAGATAGAGAATGTGTGGTCATATTTAAATAGGACATAAACCCTAAAGAAGTTTCTCTTGTGTACCAGGTAAAAAGCAACAAAACAAAAATATAATTAAGAAGCTAATAAATACTTTATCCTGTTTTTCTTAGTGTTCATTTTACAATATTATTATGTATTTTTTTTCATTTTCTTTATTCTGTGCTGAGGCAGTGGGAAGAAGGAGGGAGTGGGTATTAATATTATGATTTGAGGATACTAAGAGCATCTGCTCTCTTAGCAGATGAAGAGTGTTATTAACCTATTTAACAAATAAGATTTATAGGCTTTGAGTGAAGTTCTGGATTTTAAGTTTTATAAACTTAACTCTCTCAGTCTGGGTGTGATAAGAGTCTTTGAGCTAACTTCTGATCAGATTTTATGATAACTTTTTGTACAGTGTATGTTTTCTGATAATGTTGATACAATTATGAAATATTTGGGACTTGAACTAAGCCTGGGTGTAGGGTTGTGTGGGAGGGATGTTGTTTCTTTTTTGCCATCTGTAACTGGCCTTGAGAGTAATGTTGAGTTTTTCATTTGTGGCTGGCCTTGTTCTAAGGGAAACAGGCAATGATTTGATCCTTGATAGGAGGTAAAGTACTGCCTTATAAAAGACCAATTTTATAAAAAAATTATTTAGATGGGGGAGATTAACCACAATAATTCTTTTTCTCAGTTCATTGTGTTTGACAGACTAAATGACTTATTAAAAAGTTTCATCTCTGAGAATATGTATATTTTATTGCTTTATTTGTATTACTTTATCAACAGTAATTTTCTTTTTCCTTTTGTAAAATAAATATGCTAATTGTGAGAATAAACATACCCTTCTGCGCCCCCCCC
>VZUI01010325.1:0-29156 GCA_013401135.1 Cettia cetti | reverse complement strand
ACAAGTTTCCTTTTTTTTTTTTTTTTTTTTTTTTTTAGAGAAGCTTCTTCCCCTTTGCCCCACCTTTTCAAAGCTGGAAAAGCACTAAAGATTCACCGAAACTGCCAATTTTTGAGTATTTCTCCAATCTGTGAGGGAAAATTTTGTTCTGTTTAAGTTTTTTCTGCTGAAATGGTTAGTTCTCTTTGTGTGTGGCTAGAAGGAGAGAGTAAAATAGGAAAAGAACATTTCCAGTATATCTTTAAAATCCTTATTCTTCCTTCTGTAATTTTCTATTCTCTACTGTTTCTTCACATTCAGAAAAAAAATTGTCCTAATAGGCTTTTTCGTTTATTTCAGCTGCAAGCAATTTCAAGTAAAATCTAAAAGTCTTCTCTAGTCTCTCTTTCATTTGCACACTGTCCTTTTTTGCAGTGCAAATCTTTTCCCAAAATATTTTTCCTGTGTGAGGTAATTTTTCTTCTTAAGGAGCTCTTGCACTTACTTTAAATTGCACTGGAAGCTGATAATATGTTGTTTTTGCTTACAGTAATCATGTTGCTAATGTGGGAGTAGGTGGTGACTTATAAGGGAAGTTTCGCTCTTTAACTTTAGAATCTTACAGTTTTTAAAGCTTGGCTTCTGTAGGAACTCTTCTAGATTCTGTATGGTCAGTATTTGTGAAATGAAAGGAAATCCTAAGTGTTTGAATTCCATACATAAATTTAGAATTCAGTAAATATTTCTTTGACTTTGAAAATTTTCTTTTCACTTGTTGTGGTAGTGATAGTAGAAATTACCTTTGTTTATTACTGTTTGCCTGCCTGGTGTATTTTACTTAAGTTGCTAAATTTCAGATTTCCAATTGAGCATATAAAGTAGATATTTGGACATTTGTGAGGTTCTTGAAGAGCATTGTTTGGGATGACAGCTGGATATATCTAGCCCATGATTTCTTATGTGTGTACCTGTGGAATACTGCTGTGCATATACATATTGCTAAACTCAGATTAAGGAAATCTCCTTTTGCTGGGAATGGGAGATTAAGGGTAAAATTTTTGAATTTTGATGGTCCAGATCAATCCAGAAAGGACTTGTAATACTGCACTATGTGTCAGATGATTCTTTTATTTGTTTTCTTTTCATATCACGGCCAAATTAAATCTATTACTTATCCAGGTAGGTCTCCAGACCACTATTCATATACTATCTTGAGATATGATTTCACAATCGAAATTTTTGTTCCAAGTTTTGTGCTGATGTTGATTCTGTTTGAACACAAAATATTTGGTTTTAAGCATTTTTTTTTTCTCCTTGAGAATTTTAATATTTGAATAATTGTCTTGCTTTGTAATGTTAATTTTGTTTAATTGAGTTTTCATCCGCTAATGAGAAACTATTTTCTCTCTTACTGCTTTTCCTTTGTTTCTTAGATAATGTTTTTCTGCTGACCTTACAGCATGAATAAAAAAAGTTCATTCACTTTGGCTAGACCTTAACAGGGAATTAGAACAGAAGTCCCTGGTATCACATTTTTCATAATTCTTAACTAGGTCATGATATTACAACTAGCAGAGGCATCCACAAATCTTTCTCCTTCCAATCATTGCTCATTTAACGCACTTCTGATTCCCTGATGAGGTCTTCAGAAGTGAAATGGTGACTACAGTAAGTGCTTTCTTTTTGCTATGTTTTGGCATTTTACTGTCTCTCACATCTGGCTGAAGTTCAAGTACTGAGACTGAAATTGTGCTTGCTTTCTCTCCTTTAGATTAATCTTTTTACTTTGTAACATTTTATTCAGAAGTTTGAAAAAGATCTCTACATTTTTCCCGCTGGGCCAGAGCTTTCTTTTCATCTGCTTCATTTGATTGTTCCCCTGTCAGTTTTCCCATGAGCAGCAAGTTAATCTATCCATAAAAAGAATTCTTAACTCTTGCTTTGGAACAAATTTTCAAATATTTGTGGGTTGAAAATAGTGGGGAAAAAAATCAGAAATTCCAGAAATATTTTTCATCCCTCCAGAACAAGTTCAGAAGAAGTTGTGGTAGATTTAGGGAAAAGAATTTGGAATGTTAGGACTGTTTGAGAATTTTTTGTATTTGCATGTTGCACACAATTACGAGTTTATAGAAAAAGTATTCGTACAAATAATATCTTTTGGAGAACAGGGTCATGAAAACCTCTGTGTAGAATAAAGCGAAATTTGATGTATCACTGGTTTTTGCTGTCAACCTCATAATACACAAAGAATTTTTTACCTTTTCTTTTAAAAATTTTGTGGACAGCTGAATGGAAGAAAGATGATATGGTAGCTCATATGAGTGAGAGAAAAGTCCTAAAACATTTCTAAAATGGAGAGTGGTTTATTATTTGTCTTATTGCCCTGAATTTCTGGGAAGGAAGAACCAAAATAGTTGTCTGCTTTTGAACAAAGTCAAATATTATAATTGTTTTCTAAATCTTGCATGGCTGTTAGGAGTGAAAACTGTTCTGAGAGCTTTACAAGCATCTCTTTTAGGAAGTCTTTTGTTTCAGTTTCAAATAAAGTTTAATTACAAAGGAAAGCTTGACTTCTCCCATGAGTATTTTCTTGTAATAATCTTTGTAATGCAGTGGTCCTCTTACAAATAAGAAATGTTCTTAGTTTTGGAACATGCGGATTTTTTTTGAATGTGTACACTCCCTCTGGGCTGTTAAAAATATCTGTTCAGGGATGAAAATTGATATATTCATGAGGTCTGACATCTGTTAGAATTGAATATTTACGTTTTGTGTTCCCTTGATAGTCCTCAAGAGATAACAGAGAGGACTGCTTTTCCCCTTTTGTGTACATCTGTAGGTGATTAGCATGTTACAAATGCATTGTTAGTAATTATTGTTTTGCTGTCTTCAGAGTTCTTGCATTCATTAAATATGTACTGAATGGGAGTTTAGTAGTTACCTTTCATATTTTTGCTTCAATATTTCTTGCACTTGGTAGCACCAACTGTTATCTATTCTATTCTTGTGCAATGCCTGTATTCCTCTGGAAAGGCAGGGCTTCAGTGTGGGTACTGTAAACTCTAGGAAATTGGAAATAGTATTATTTTCAGATCTACTTGGAGACATCAGTTATCCTCATGGTGAAATCTTGTATCAGTTCAGGCAGTAGCTGTTCATCTTGTGCTCAGTAGTAGCCTTTCGTTCCTATTTTTGGCCTTGTTGCCAAGTCTATGTACTATTCTTAGCCTTGGATCAATAATGTTAAAAAAGACTGAATCTGAAGGATTTAAAAAGTAGTCTATACTGTAGTGCATTCCTAATCACCTGTGCTCTGGAAAGCAATGTACCGATCAAAAAATTGGATGGTAAATCTGTCGATCATCACTTGGTTCTTAGCTTCAAGCTTCAGAAAAATCTGATCCCTGAAAACCAGGTAAATGCCAAAGTAGTTCAGAGTGGATACTGTGGCACTTTTCATTGAATGAAAATGGTAACCACAACTCCCATCAGAATGTGGACAAGAATGTGACATACTTCTGTGATGTTACTGTGTATTTTGCTTTTTTTGTCTGACCTGAAAGATAAAAGAGAGGGTAATTGCAACAGACATGCAAGTTTTTAGGAGAAACTGATTATGGTTTTGAGAAGGTCCTTCCTTTTTAAATTTTTTTAAATAGAAATTAACTTTCGTTTTCTAAGTTTTCTTGCTCTTACTCTGTAAGGTAAAGTCATGCTGTTCCCCTGAAAACATGTAAGCGGTTGTAATTATGAAGAAATGAAAGTACATTTTTCCTTTCGGGTCTGAGACAGAAATAAATTTTTTGAATGACTATTCTGTAGTCCTATTAAGTTACACTTTTACTGAAGATTATGAATGGAGTCCATATTTTTATGCCACTTGCCAGGGATGCTTTGGAGATGTATAACACTTTATCAGTTTCTTGACAATGAAATGTTTCTTCCATGGAGTCTGCTAAACTAAGTTCTCAGTGTAACATGCCAGTTAAAAAGGTGTTAATTCTCACATTCTTATGTACAAATGGCTGTTTAAGGGCACACAAATGATCTCCTGCATCCCAATTCAACACTGGAGAACTGTGTATCTTTTGGTCTGCCTAGTAGGTTATACTTTTAACTTGAGAACATGTTCTGTTAACATTTGTTTCATGGGTACTACACATACCAAGTGAAAAATCATTGTGGATTATTAAGTAGATAAGTTTTCTTCATGAGGGAAAATAGTTTGCAAGATACTAAAAAAACCCACCAAACTTGAAGCCTTTGTACTTTTCCTGTGAGTATTTAAAATGAATGGTCTTTGACTTTTATAATAAATAATGGAACTGCTGAAGGGTGTACAAAAAGACTAGAAACCTTTATTGGACTTTCAGTGGAAGATTAGAAATTTTGTATACAAAGGTGGAGAAATGAAACTGTTATAATACCTTGTTTCTGAAATGTATTGAGTTTACCTTTCTTTTCTGTAATAAGGTCTCTTCACTTTAGTAAATTGTTCATCACAAAAAAAAAAAGAGTAATATACTAGTCTAGTACTGTTGGTGAAATGATTTTGTCTGTTTATTGCCATAGGCTACATAGTAATGGTTTTATCTGGTTAAAGACAGAATATGAGCATATGGGTAAAGACAGAATATGAGAGTATGAGTGTTTGGACAATCCTTTCAGATACATGGTGTGACTGCTGGTGTGTCTCTGAAGCCCAGGAAACAAATAAACAAAAAACAGCCACCACCCAGCAATTTTTTATTTTTGCATTTTCAAATAAAAAGAGTAATTTAATCTGTTTAATTTTCAGTGAAGAATTACCCTGTATTTTTTTAAAATTCCAACCCCTCCCACACAGAATACTAATGCTTGCTGATGCAGGTGTATAAATGTGTGATCTCAGTACCCATAGAGTAGGATTTTCATTTTAAGGTAAAATTCTGTATTGAGTCTTAAAAGGAAATATCCAATTATAAGAAGGTAAACCATTTTGAAAAAAGGCCTTGCCTACTGAGAATTAAACCTCAGATGTTTTCAAATCTCCCTAGTGACTGCCTAAGAGCATAAAACAAATGAACAAATTGATTTAAGTTCAGACATAGTTGTGTGTGTAGACTTGGGAACCAGATGCTGGTAGGCAGTGCTGTGGAAAGGACCCTAGGAGTCCATGGATTGATGGATCTGAGTCAGCAGTGCCCTGGTAGCCAGGAGGGCCAACCCTATCCTGGGGGGCACCAGGCACAGCATCAGCAGCCAGGCAAGGCAGGGGATTGTCCTGCTCTGCTCTGCTCTGCACTGGGGCAGCCTCACCTTGAATATTGCCTGCAGGGTGCCACAAAATAAGAAAGACACTAAAGTGTTAGAGAAGGGCCATGGTGAAGGACCTTGAGGGGAAGCCGTGTAAGCAGTGGCTGAGGTCACTTGGTCTAGAGGAGACTTAGAGGAAATCTCACTGCAGTTACAACTTCCTCTTGAGGGGAAGAGGAGAGGCAGACACTGATTTCTTTTCTGTGGTGACCAGTGACAGGACCTGAGGGAATGTCCTGAAATTGCATCAGGGGAGGTTTAGGCTGGGTATCAGGAAATGATGTTTTATTCAGAGGGTGGCTGGGCACTGGAAGAGGATCTCCAGGGAAATGATCACAGCACCAGCCTGACAGAGCTCAAGGAGTGTTTGGACAAGGAGTGTTTGCTCTTGGGCACATGGTGTAACTCTTGGGGTGTCCTGTGCAGAGCCAGGGGTTGGACTCGATGATCTCTGTGCGTGACTTCCAACTCAGGATAATCTATGATTCCATGAATCATTATGTATGTGGCGGGGGGTTAAATCATTTGGTATGAAGGCAAATAGCATCCGTTTTTTAATATTGCTTACTGTGTAGAAATATGACCCTTAAAGAACTTTTAAATAATAGCATTTCACATAATCATGGAATAGTTGAAGTTGGAAAAAAGGAAATTCTGTAGCAGAATGTATATTTTACATATATTCAGGACTGGAAGAGAGAACACAGTTTTAGTGCACATAGAAGACAGGTAGTAATGTGTTATTAAACCATTGTGTACCTTTCATGTATGTCAAAATTTCATGTTGAATTACTGCAAATAGCTTAATATCTAAACATTCTTAGATTTTTAAAACTAACTGTAGTGTAGCTCTGTTTTGTAGTCAGTCCCTCTCTTCTTTTTCTTCTGTAAAGTATTTGCCAATTTTTTCTTTCTGCCTCATTGTTGAGAAACAATTTCAAAGGATGGCTTTTATAGCCATGAAGATAGTTTATTATGTATTTAGTCCTATATTAAATGTGAAGGTAAGCAAATGAAGTGCAGAAATGAGGTGGTATTAAATACAATACAGAGGTAGAGTTTGTAAAATGTTAAATTGTAGGAGAAATGGTTAGCAAGAATATGAGAAGAAAATGAAAACTATGAGCAGTCACAGAGATTGGTTGAAGGGTCGGGGAATAATGATAATGAGGGCTGAGCAACAAAGGCACTAGATTTGAAACAGGAGATTAAGGAAGTCCCATATGAGGCACAAATTCGGGGTTAAAGGACAGATTTATTTGTGGGGACTCTATCCAGCAGGTATAAATACAGCTATTTGGAAAGCTCCTTGCATCCTAAGAAGCAAGGAAAGGAAAAAACAGTCCTTCTTATTCCCTGAGCAGGCTAGGCTCTATTCCATAAGCATGCTACAATCTTCAAATGCCAGAGGTTCAAATCCAAGTGGACAGTGGGATGATCAGTCCCAGCAAATGGCTTTTCTAGTACTTACCAATCTAGTAGCAGTTGAGATCTTTAATTCTAGAGAATTGAATCTGCCCATCTTTGGAGTGTAATTGCATGCTCTTTTTTAGACTAGTAGCTCTCTCTGTTAGCCTTTGATGCTGTCAATTTAGGCTATGCCACATTTTCTGTATGCATTTAGAAAGGCCCACTGAACTCTAAATTATAACACTGTGTTTCAGAAAAATAAGCCATCTCTCCAATTATTTTTCAATATTTCTAACTTTGACAGGGGCATTCCTTGGGAATTCATTATCATACTGAATTCTTTCTGTAAAGGCAGTAAGAAAATCAATTATCTCAGCTAAGATAAGAGAAAGAGTCTTAAGCTTGGATGAAGTCTTAATACTTTGAAGGCGAACTTTGACTTGCATATGAAAACAACAGATCTTTAAATCCATGTACAAAAGGAGAGATTCCTCAGCTGGTATTGCAATTAAATTAGTGGTAGATATTTTAGTGGTTGAGTAGCTAGTGGGTAGAGTAGTGTTTGCTTATGTGGTTTCTAAGCAAAATATGATACTTGTGGGAAATTAGATCATATTCAAAGCCTACTGCAATTAGTGAAAGAAACTTCATTCAGTTGATGAATGGGTAAGTTCATATTTTTGTAGGTCTGACATAATACTTTACTACTGTAGAATGACTCTGCTGGTAGATCATAGACCACTTTACAAACTTTAATTAAAGTAGTTCAAACATAATCTTGGCAAAAGTTTTCAGGAATAAAGTCATTCAGCAGAATACCTAGCTGGAAATAAATGTAGGGAATATGAACCTTGGGTCTGATGTTTTTGAATTATAGTAAGGCCTTGTTTGTAATTTACGTTATTTGCTCTTGTCTGCTGGCAGGGAGTTCTACTCCACTTGGAATTTTCCTGGTTTATTTTTGTTAGAATAGTAGTAGCACACCAGAATCACTGAATTTGTTTTTTGTATTGGCAAATTCAGTTGAATTCTGCTGTTGTGCAGTCTCTTTTCCATTCCCCCAGAATTTTGCATATTTTTACTTTCAAGAAATTTCAGAAATGAATATTTGTTTAAGAGTTTGTGTTGCAGTTGAGTTGAAATCTCCTAAAACTTCATTTGTCAACTGTGAGATGGTGGAAGTCTTAACCCAGTCCTACCATGAGCTACTTGAACAGGGAAGAACTGGTTTCTGCTCCGGGTTGTGTCTGATCTAAAGAGCAGATCCATAGCACTGAGTGTGAGAACATGATAATATGCTGAAGTAAAACTGGTTGATTTGATGGCAGTACCAGTTTCAGTGGCAGCAAGCTATTAACAGGAATTAGTGTTTCAGGAAGCCCTGAAGCTAGCACGATCTAAGGAAGGTGAGAGGATAACACAATGTGCATTATCTCTTTCCAGAAGCTTACTACTGTGTTGTAGTCCCAGCACTCTCCACCCCTTTCTTAGGCAAGAGAAGCTAGTGTGTGTTACTTTGATAAACTATGGGAAACTGTTCAGTTGTTTAATGTTCTAAATCCAAAAACTTTGAACCACATATAGCAAGTTCCCAGTAATTAGTAATTCACTGGCATGCATCAGTGTATCCATATTGGTTTTTATCAAATGCTTGGCTGAAGTTGTAGGTTGTTTTTTGTTTTTTTTTGTATTAGATAAATTTTATTTTCTTGTAAGCTTAACCCTTAGCTCTTACCTGACAAATGAACAAGACCTAAATAGCTACTTTTAACATGTTTTTTCTAATGAAAATTTTCTAACTTCCTTTTTGCTTTACTACCAACAGAAAGGAAAAGGCAGATAGCTCAGGCAAATAGGCAAAACATTAATTAGGGAGGGTTACAGCAGTGTTGCATTTTGCATTCTGGGTTACATCCCTGGTAGTTAGCTCTTACCTTGAAAATTACAACATTAATTCATAGCAATTCATCACACCTTGCACACACCACTTCTATCGAGTATTAAATGCATTACAGTCCTCAACACGCTTGCTTGTTTTGAAGGGATCTAAATTCCAGAGCCAACAGATGCTAAATATTTCCATCTTCAGAACAACACTTATGAGTGCTGCTTCCTTTTCAGAAGTTTTGGATGTATTTTCTCCTGAATGATTAATTCTTTTTATTATTCTGATATTAGAGGGAGGAAGATGCAATGCCAAGTCTGGCGCAGAACAATGATGATATCTTTGGTTTTATCAAAACATTTAACTTGATTACAGTCAGCTATAATCAACTACATGTAATTTCCAGTATGTGCCCTTTAAACAATATAATGTCTAGGATCAAGCCGGATATTACAAATTAAATGAGAGCTGCTGTCTGAGGTTTTTTAACGGTGGTTATTTCGGTAAAGGAAATAGTAAAGAATGTTGTTACTGGCAGAGCCCAATATAAAACCAAATAGTGTAATTTTGCTAGTGAACTTTATTTTGTTTTCCTGAGAGTAAGCTTTTCAAATAAAGTGAAATTTTTTAATGACATCAAGCTAAGAAATTTATGAAAAGCACTATCAAATACAGTATTGAAAACTCACATAGTGGTTGAACATAAGGAAGACATGTAACCTTATTTTTGAAGACTTGACTGGAATTTGATATGAATCTTACACTAGACTTTTATGATGATGAGAGGTCAATGCTGTCATCTTCCTCAGTGACTGAGTAGTTTCCAGCTGCATTAGGTTTTCAAGCAGATTGGATGGGTAGGCTGTTAAAATTAAATTTACAGCACAGCTGAGGAAGGTTAGAGGAATTATTTCTCCCTTCCCTCTTCTGTAAGCACCAGTGTTTCTGATGTGGAAGTGCACCAGGGAAATACAGGAGCTACAGAAGGCACCTTATTAGCTCAGAGCCAACAGTCAGACAAGACAAGCTGCATTGTGTAACAGAAACCAGGCAAGTTTTTCCTAAGTTACATATTCTCTTATTCTTATGGCTGAGAGGCTTTTCTGCAATTGCCTAAAAAGAACGTAAAAGCAAGTTATGGAAGAATTGTAATAAATGCCCTCTAGGGCCAGAAGAGCAGTGATCAATCTGGCCTAATATTTTGTCTCTGAAAGGGTTCAGAGACATGAGAGCCTGGGGGAGGGGGAGAACACCCCCAAACCTGGATGTTCCAGTGGCTCCTACTCTTGCACTTGGCCCCTCATTTAGAATTTGGAGTGCTAGAGTGAAGAGAGCTAGATTTCTCCTGGTCCTAGGCATATCAATGCTTAATTGTTGGTCTTCCCTAAAGCTAGAACCATGTCACCCCTATGGCATCAATATACTTTTTGAATGAACAAACACATTTTCTTTTAGGTCACCAATACATAAAATAGGTATGCTATGTTTAATCATTTGGCTCTGTGGTGCTGAGTAGAACTTTTGGTTAAAGAATCAAAGATAAATAATTTTGTAGAAATTTCCTTCATAGACTCTCTTTTTTCAATATCATTTTTTTCATTAGCAGAAATCAGATATTTAATACAATAAAAATTTTTGTTTGTGTCTCATGTAGTCTAAAAGTTTGACCCTGTTAGAACAAATTCCTCTCCTAAAAGTGAGCCTTTTTTTTCCCTCTCTCTCCTTATTTCAGGTACTTTTTTGGTTTATCCTTTATAAGTCCTGGTTTCATTCATTCTGTTCTAGTTTTTGTGTTGGAATTTATTTCAAACAGTTTTCTCATCATAAGTGAAAATGGTTTCACTTTGGGGTCTGAGGAGTGTTATGTCACCACCTCTAGATAATGTATGTGAGCTTTGAGTCATATTTTCTTATTTCCCTTAAATTTAATGCCTTCCTAAGGGACTGACATGCTGTATTTTTGAAGCAGCAGCTTGTTGCACTGACTCATTTCCAGATGTTCCTGGATCAGCACACTGCTGGTTATAGCTTCTCTCATTGTATAATAATTTTGAATTTGTATTTTCGTAAGTAGCAATAGTAAAAAAGAAACAAAACACCCCCAACCAAAACAGATTATTTTCTGGAGTGTTGATTCCTAAGTGATTTTCAGAAGTCTCTTCTGCCTCTGGCACTGTGTATTAAGACCATTATCCTACCATACAGTGTAATAATGACAGAACACATGCTGTGTAATGTAAACTTACAATCCAGTCCTAGGCAGATCTTATTAGACTGTCAGTCTTTCTGAGTAGCAGCAATGGAATTAAAAAAAACGCCCAAACCAATAATATATACACCACTTCCCCCCCAAAAAACCCTACAAACTCACAAAAAAAATACAAATACTCTCCCTCCCACCCCATCCATCCTGATAGCAGTAACAACTGTATTTGTATCTGACAAGTAATTTTGCATTGATCAAGGTTTTTCTTCCTTTAACAGTTTTTTTTTAAATTTAATATTGTTTTCCTTGAATCACCAAGAAAGGCAATTCAATCTAGAGTACATGTAATCTAGCGAATAATGTGACATCATGTTATTTTTCCTTTGAGGGGGGAATTTGTTTTCTTTCAAAACAGGCCATTTTAATGAGTTTAGGAGAATCTCTGAAATCCAGATGTTAGGAATGAAACATATGCCATAATAATTCTGTGCATCTGTATCTGACTGTTTACAAAGAAGTGAACCTGCCTTTCATGTGGTCTGTTTAGTTTATAAACTAGGAGTAAAATCAAAGGCTCACTGACTAAAATTTTCCTCAGACTCTAATAATTTATTCTTCTATTGATGTTTGTGTATTAGGGAAGCATTGCCATAGCAGCCATGCAGACAATTAAGTTCCCTGTAGAAAGTTATTCCAGGCTGTGAGGAAGTATAGGCAGCAATTCTGAGCCCTAACTTGAATGTAATCTGTAGTTTCAAAGGTTCCACAGCTTTTGCTGACACAACCTTGTGGTGAGAGAGGGGGGTAGGAGGGACTTCTTGCAACATTACAATGAATTTCTCAACATTACAATGATTTTCTCCTTCTTTTGAGGTTCCCCTTTACTTTAAAACTCACTTATATAGACATGTTGAAAGAAAATTTTCTATTTCTTGTTGTTTCAGTGTTATATTGTGCTTCAAGTTAAGTGAACAGTTGTAGAAACTGAGAGTCTGTTTCTGAGCTCATCTCTATTCTGAGTATCACAACACTGAGACTTCTCAGTTTTATCTCAGCTTTGCCCTGCAGGCAAAAAAAGTCTGGGACATCAGAAAGGGACATTCTGCCTGCTTTCATGCCTGTTCAGGTGACAGACAGGCTCTACCTAGGGTGCTGCTTGTTATGACTGCCCCTTGAGTTCCTATTAGTCATCTATCTGATGAAGCAGTGGAGGGAGACAAGCATTTCAGTCTCTTGCTACAAGACAGTGATGTGGCCCTCTGGTTACAGCAGCAACATGCTTTGTTCCTTTATTTTGCACATAACCTTATGGATTTTTTCATCTTGCCTAAAATATCACCCCGTTCATGAAGGAAGGGAGAAAAACTCTTTCTTCAAAATGTTTTTAATGCAGCTTGTTTGTGATCATAATTTATTACATCATTGGCATCTGGTACATTCTTTGGACATGAAGAGAGAAAGAAAATAAAATAAACAAAAAATGACGAATGAAAAATCACTCATAATGATGAGGTTTTTCTTATATCCCAGTTTGGTTTTTTTCCCCACGCAGGGAATGACTTGTGTATCTTGTCATCTTGAATGTTTGACAGGTACCTTGCACTACAGAAAGAAGTAAATCCATCATCTTGGTTTAATGTGTACCCATCAGCTGAGGAACAAGGAAATGTGTTGGATTTGTGAAGACTTACATAGGAATTTGTACTGTTCCTTAAATAGCCATTAGATGTACACCAATGTCTTGGAAGAAAATTTGCTGCTGCAATTTATACATGAATAATAATATGAATGATCTAAAGGTCACTTCGTCATTTGTAGGAAATCCTCCATCTTAATTGAATTGTATCTTGAATGTTTCCATTGAGTTCTCTGAGCTGAGTGTTTTTCCTACTCTCATAAAGGCAAATTCTCACACCCACAAGGATTACTGGCAAAAAAAGTCATACTCCAAGTATCTTGAGAATACATACAACTGAAGTGTCTGATTTGCTCTTTCTGTGACTAATTGCCAGAGGAGAGGGTTTGGATTTGAGCTCTTTCCCTCCACACTCTTGTTTACAGTGTCTTTTCTCTGTGTGTTTCTGCCATGGCAGAGTTACCTGCAGCTTCCCTGACTGGCACATAAAAGGGAATGTTGTGATGCAAGTGCACTGCTCTAGGCAGAACTCTCTAGTGGGACCGGTGGCCAACCGAGCAATCAGCGGTTGTAGGTATTTACACTGTATATTTGTCAGGAGCTGAATATTTGAAATCAAAGATAAACATTCTGGGAATGAAAAAATCAAATTAATGCTGCTAAGAGAATATTTGGTAGCCAGTGGGGATTTGTCAATAACTTTCAATAGCTTGCTTAGTAGCAGGGAGGAAACAGACCTTTTAAAATTAGGAAATCCTCCATTTGGCCCAGAGACAGGAAGATCCAATATTCTGCCCTGAAACAGCCAACAGTGCTAAAGTGAGGGGAAAAATGTTTATTAGAAGTTGTTTATTGCCAAATGATTATTTAATGTTCTAAATATCCTGGAGAAATAGGCCAGGACTTAAAGCTCTGTGATAAAATATTTAGAGTTGTCGGGCCAGCCAAGGTGTATGGGGGGTGGATGGAGTGTTGTATGTGACCTAGATATATCTGAAGTCTTGCTAGATGGCAGAATATGATCTGAGAGGGGTGATCCCTGAAGATTTCTATCACATGTCAAAGCCAGGGTGGTTGTGAAATGTTTTGCTTGCTGAGATTCTCACACCTGAAAAACCACTTCTCAAGCCCTTCTCCAATTATTTCCTACATCTAAATTTTTTTGAGTGCTCTTATGTTTCTGTTGCATTTTACCTAATATTTTATAAACCACAATAGTTTGCTACTTAGAGAATTGAGTTTTCTGTGTGTTATGCAAGGGAAGAGAGCAAAAGGAAGTGGAGACCCTAAGAGACAATGAAGGTTTAAAAAAAATTACCAATTTTTCTCTCTTCTTGGAAGATTTAATTCTTTGGATTTTCTAAAGATGAAAAGAGTTCTCTTTGGGCAAGATGATTGCCCAGTGGCTACTTTTTAATGGGATGTTAAAAAGTAGAGGGCTTGTGATCTGCTATTTTTTACCAAATACAGCTGGTTTATAATTTAAAAGAGCCCTACAGCTCTCTTGCTTATTTTTCAGCAACTCACTCATATCCTGCTGCAAGTGAGGTTTCCACCACGTGGCTTTCTATGTTCTAATAGGTTGCAATCTTGTAAACTGATCACTTTGCACACCTGAAGAATTGGAAAGCCTTGTGGGGACATAATGGGTATGTGCAACTGGGTGGTAGGAGAGGGAGGAGCTTCCCATAGCGACCAATTGTTGATGGACTAGAAAGTTGTGGTTAAAAAGGCTGTATTAATATATTGGTTTGGCTTTTTCTGCTTCCTGTCATATTTTCCAGTGATGCTGAGGAGTTTATAACTCCACTGAGACCCTTCGTTGCTGCAAAATTAATTGCTGTGTGTTATAGTAGTAGCTGTACATTTTCTAATATTGCGAACAATATTTTCAGAACACACAGAACTATAATCAGTGCTTATGAGTTTTTCAATCAATATTTATTTTGCTGAAAAAATTAATAATGAAATGGTTTGTTATGCAAGTATCTTATTCTCATAATTTCATACTTTTAAAAAGGCACGATCTTATATTTTTTAGCTTAAATAAATTTACATTAAAAACCCCTGAAATATGGGGAAAAGGAAATAAAAATAAAATGTTGAAATTAGACCAGTTTGCTTCTATTTTCCGTCTGGCTTTTTTGGTTCATTATTAATAACTAACCTTTGGTTTGTCTTTGTTGGGGTTTTTTCCCCCATAAAATACGGTGGACTTCTTTTGTCCCTAAGAAATTCAGTATGTAGAAGAAATTTTATCTTATCCTTTCCTTACGGATGGAAGTGACCTAGTTCATCCTTTTGGGCATATACAACATCAGAATATGATTCCTAAAGGGGAAAAAAGCATCAATAATTTCTTTGATTATTTTGGGGTGAAATGGAAGATACAATAACAAATTTCACATATTTCCAAGTGAGAACTATGTTGCTTTGGTGAAGTTTTTGGTAAATAGTAGGATAGTAGTTTCTAGAATGATTTCAGTTCCTTAAAGACTGAGTACCAGCTCCATTTGTGTCCTAACTCTCAGAAGTGTGCAAAATTAACTTAACCTGGAATCTGATGTAAGTGTGCACTTTTCAATAACTTTACATATCAGTAGTACACCGAGAAGACTGAAAAATTATAGCTAGTCCTGGGCTATTTTATATTAACCATGAATGCTTAATTAGGTTTCTATTTTAATCTTAGCTTTCAGTCACTTGTATTTGAGTTTTTCTGTCAGAAGAATAGCCTTAATTTATACTGGCTTTTGGCTTTTCAATTTACTTAAAACACACAAAAAGGTTTTATATTCATTCAGAAAGAGTTTATAATGTATTTATTTTTTTCTGGTGTGAGAATATTAAGCAGATTTATATCTAATAAAAATTAGATATCAATAATAAATAATATATATAATATAATTTTGTTTCATGCTTTGTGTTTGTCTCTAAGACCAGTAAATGGGATTAAGAAATACAGCTACCGTGTAATCATAGACTGTATGCTGTATACTGATTTTTTTCAGCTGCTACTGAACTATAACTCATCTAATGATCCTTGTGGGCCCCTTCCAACTCAGAATGAGATTCTGCAAAATGTTGGCAATATATACTTCCAGATTGTTGATCAGTTTTGATATTTTATGTTTGTAATTCAATAAATGGACAGAGTTTAAATTAATTGAGTTGAATTTGTCTTCTAGACATTAATTCAACTTATAATTAAAAACTAGCAGTCAAGCAAGTTAAATGAAAATTTTAGTCTCTTGGTTTATAAAAAACTCTGCTTGTATTTGTGGTTTTGATAATTTTGTTAAAGATGTAGATATAATGTCAGCTGTTTGACTTCTGCATAATTTAGAGCAAAAATTCAAGGGTATTTATGATGCAAAAACTGTCAGGAGAAAGAAAGAGGAAAGCAAATGTTGCTCAGTTGTTTCAGATAAAATTTCAGGCATCAGTGAAAAGTAAATATTCAGATCATCTTTTCCATTTTTTTTATCTCTACGTAATACTAAGTAAAGAGTGATAAGCTTTTTAAAGTTGGGGCAAAACTTACTCATATTACAGAAATCTACATGTCTGTCACATGTGCCAGGTCTTCTGGGACTGGGTGAGTTTAAGACAGAAGACTGCATGAAGGATCAGATGAAGGCTCAGGAGACAATAGGATGGTTGGAGATAATGTGAATAATGGGATTATGTGTCTCAGTACTCAGAAATTCATGCTAGGATACCCAAAGTATGCTGTGTATCCTGGGCCAAGAACAGAGTCTGGATTTCAGCCAGATGCTGGATGTTCAAGGGACAAGCGGTTGGAACTCAGCCTGAAAGCCTGCCCCCAAAAGAGACACATAACCAGATCTGTGAAAGTAGCATTGTGTGTCTTAAAGCATTTCTGGCATTTTTCTTTCTACTTCACTGGAAGAAGCTGGGTATAATATTCCTTACTCTCCCTCTGGTCTAACAGGAAAAGCTAAAGATAAACAAGGTTGAGAAATGGCTCAATTGTCTGTAATGAAAAAAATGCACCCGGTGGACACTTCCATTTTACAGCTATTACCCTTAGGGCCCTTCTTATTCTCTCAGCTCACTTTTGCCCGTGATTAAAGTCTTGACTGATCATTATTCTCTGAGGTACTTTTGTAGGATTTATGGCTTTGAAGTGGTTGTCACATATGCCACTAAAGTACTTCACTCCTTTTTTTTTATCCCATCCCGACACATCCTACAACCATATAGGGTTTGGCTTTAATGGAAATGGAATCATAGCAGCTTTGCCAGAGAGGAAGGGTTTGAGAGCAATTTATTACAAAGACAAACTTTTAAAACCGGAATCGCAGTGTTTCAGATAAGTATTTGTGAGTAAATTTTAATTTTGTGGAAGTATTTTCTGGTTTTTTTTCCATTACTGTTCAAGTGATTGAATCTTTATCAACTATGGACTGGAAGCTAAGTTTTTTTCTGTGCACATCATAAGAAGGTAAAGAATTTTTAATAGATTTGCTTTAATGAAAAGCATAAACCTGAATATCAAACCATGGATTTATTGAGTTATTGTAGGAAGAGAAAAGAATATTAGAGGTGCTACACCAGGTCAGTGGAAGATACTTCATTAGGGAGCCTGACCAGGATGGTTAAACCAGAACAACCCAGATATGAAGCCAATAAATTGAGTCATAGAATGCATAGTGCTGGGACAAATCCTGATAGAACTTTGCAGATCTTATCAGATGTGATCAAAACCATTACTTCCGAAACTTAGAACAATGAAGTTTAAAATATAAAACCACCATTTGGTTAATATTCACTGTATGAACTGAGATGGGTGAAATGCTAGAAATGCTGCAAAACTTCTGGTCTCTTCAACTGAGTGAGAAAACCTCAAAGTATGAAATAACTGATTTGGGGAAGGAGCTATAATGGAGAGAAATTTTAATGTACTCTAGATTCAAGTTTTTTTCACATGAAAAACCATTGAAACAGAGGCTGTGTCTTCTCAGCAGGTGGAAAAGAAAAGATATCCAGGCTGCAGGACAAATGAAAGTCTGCTGAGGTCAGGGCAGGACCGTTTTCAAACTCACTATTGTCAGGCTCCTCTGTATATATCTGTGTGAGAGTTCAGCTAGATTTGAACTCCAAAACTGCCTGATACTACCATTTGAGGGAATAAAGGAAGCACTATGTTCTTGATCTCTACTTTGCTCTATACTTTTGTGATAGCCAAGGAAGCAAATGCCAGTGTTATTTCTCAGTCTAGTTGTGTTTTCTGTAGTGGTTGCTCAGTAGATTCTCAGCTGATCTTACAGAACTGGTTTTTGATAGGCTATGTTGTATGGTGTTAAATCTTCAAAGTTAAACCAGAAAACTTCTTTTGGAGAAGGTTTTGTGGTCCTTACAGAGTATAATCTACCACAGGTGAGTGTCACCAGCTCAAGTGGTGATGGTGAGGTGATCTCTGGCTAATCCGCATGAGAGGACCAGCAAACAGTGCTACCAGTTTGCTTTTACCGTGTATTGGGAAATGGGTTAGCTTCTTAAAAGAACTTAGTATCACTAATCCTAAAAATTAAAGCAAATAATATTTTAAGGATTTAATCATCATCATGTTCAAAACAAGAATGCTGTGGCTACAATTGCTGGGGATCTTAGAGAGGTGAAGTAATAGAAAAAGATTTTTCTCCATATATATCACACTCCTTTTACAAGCCACCAGAGTACATTTTGTACCAATCATAGGTCCTTAAGTTAGTCTCTAAGACTATCTAGTCGTTTGATTACACAGTGAGAACTGGAAAAAAACTACAACTGTGAACTGGGGAAAAAAAAACCAGGTCCTGATCTAAAACTAGAAAACCTTTTAAAAAGGTCTTGTTTTACTGTCTGCTTAGGAATGACAGTTTTAATTCTAGCAGTTTCAGGAAAGGAGAGGAGAGAGAATTAGCTGTTTCCTTGTAAAGCATCATAATCTAAATGCACTTGGTAGAGCCGATAGGTTCTGTAATGTCAATGTAGCCTCTGTTGTCAAAATTTCCATCTCAAATGCAGTGGTGAGCTGCTAAGTACTCCTTAGATGACGTAGGTGACAGGCTTTACCTCTCTCCTGTAACACATCCTCCTCTCCATTCTTCTTACCTTGTTCCCTGTATCAAATTGTGTCTCCCAAGACTTCAATTTTTTTTCTTGACATGCTGTCTGCCATTGACTCCCCACTAAATGAAGCAAGGCTCCAAGACCAAATCTTGCAAATAACCTGCAGGCAGCATATCTGCTGTAGGGATAGAAGCACCATGAGGTGGCCAGCCAAGGGGCAGCCAGCCACTTGGACTAGATGGATGCCATCTGGCTTCCCTGTCAGCACCTATCTATTTGCTGGCCAAAATACACCAGCTCTCTGACTGCTTAGCTGTACTCCCACAAGGTACATGCTGCTTTTTTAACTCACATGGAAAGCTCTGTGTCTGACACAGCCTATCTGATTTGGTATGTATTTGGTCTGTAGTATGTGGCCTGTTTGTTTTAATTTTGTTTATTTGGGTTACATTTAGGGATTGCTCTTCAGAATAAATTCTATCATTGTTTTCTGAAGAATTTTCAGCACTTCACTTTCTTTGTTGTTGCAAATCGGACTTTTATGCAAGTCACTATAGACTGTATTTTTTTCTCCCCTCTCAGTAAGTTTTTTATAAAACAACCAACCACAAAACACTTATTAGTTCTTTAGAGGGTGTGGGAAGAGGCAGCATAGAAAATTCCACCTTAGAGCTTCTCCTGAATATCCAAAACTATTGGATTCTTTGACACGGACACTTTAATGAAAGCTGTGATGCTGTACCCTGTTCTGTCACAAAGGACCTGTAAGTACTTTTGATTGCTCTTGTAATGTCTTTCTCTAGAAATGTGCCTGTACTTAAGATTTTAAATGTTAAATAGCAAAGGTCAAGGACAGAAAAACTGCAGTGAAGGTGGTGTGTGAATTTCAGTCTCTGTGATTTATTTTTTCCCTTGGAAAAATTATTTTTCTATTGTTTGACTCACATTGAGCCCCGAAATGTTTCTAAACATTTTTATTCTTCCTCTGTAAGCAACCTAACTTAGCTTATTTTAATTTTTTTATTTTAATAATAATACTGTATCATTGATTTCCAGCTGTTTTTTCAGATACCTAAGCATAACTACTTACGTATGTTGGCAGAAGTTTGTTGTTGTCCTGAGGTGATGAACCTGTGTGCATGAAGGAACAAAAAAGTCAGCATGTGCGTGAGGAGATGCCATGGGCTCTGTGTTCTTTCCCTGCACAAAGATTGGTAAAAGCAAGGTGTTATTAGTGTCATAATATAAAATTTGCATCACAGCAAAAGTGCAATGCTACGTCTAACTGCTTTGTGTTTTATGACAAAAGATTCACACAGCAGTAATTCTCAATAACATGGTAGTTACCAGGAATTAATGGCAGGATTGTTAGTTAATTCCCTAGTTAGGACAAAGCACATTCATTTGTGTCCTACCTAGCTTGTCATTAATATGGTAATAACTGTGTTTAGGAAAAAGGCTGCTCCTGTTAGGAACATAACCACAATTGTCATGGTAATAATCAGTCTGTTCCTGCTTTTTGTGTTTCTGAAGTCCATTGAATCTGTGCAATAGTTTTGGAAAACTGATCAATAGGTAAAGACCTACTTTTTGTCAAAAAAAAATCCCAAAACCCCTTAGTAGAAAGACCTTCAGGAGGACATTGGAGATGTATAGAAATAATATTGTTTAGATAAGTATTGAAATTATGAAGGCCAAAGAAAAAATTAAGGATAGGCCCAGCTGTGTGTCCCGATATACTCCTCTCTCACTGTCCCTATAGAAATGTAATTCAAAAGAAATTGGGTTTTTTTGGCTCTACCTTGCTAAGTTCATCAGTTTGCCTGAATTTAAAGGATGTAATTGAGTAAAACAAACCCTCACACATATTTGTCATGATTCACAAAGTTTCAGGGCCTGTACTAGAATCTGGAGCTTTCTAGGACAAATTTGGTGGAAATGGTATCTGTCTCTATCAGGATCTAGTGTTTAAGAGGTCTGGGATATGGGCTGGAGAGCTTCTGCTCATTGAAGTCAGCATTTTGCAAGTTAGTGTCTGAGTTTTACAGAGATGCACTAGGTTGTAATGAGGAAAAGAAGCCCAATATGAATGAGAAGTCTACTCTGTTAAAATAGGATTTGAGGAGTTTCATGGATTAGACGAAAAATAATTATATTTCTATATTGCTGGTTTTTTAATGATTTTGAACAGGTTTAGTATGATAACAAGTGAAGACAGCTGATGGGTTGACATTGGGAGAGAACATTTAGCAAGCCAGCTCTATAAAGCTTGTCTACTTAACGTTGAAATACGTTTATTTAATATGGTTCTGAATTAGAACAGGAAAAACAGCTGGTGGAAGTGCTGTGCTATAAGCTCTGTTCTTCTGCTGGTAAGTTACTTGTTTGTACTGGAAATGTTTTTTGTGGTTAGGTTTAGGGTTGAGAGAGTCCATGAGCCTACAGCTTCAGGAGATCTGGGCCTGGAAAAGGCGTGCCAAGGTCAACCCTGCAAGGCCCCAGCATTGCTACTCCTACATGTTATCTGATCTGGATCACCCCTGTTGATGAGGTTAGGGTAGTGGTGACTGTAGTGAGCAGGTTAATGGAGTTTCAATCAACCTATGCCACTCTGCAATGACCTCTTTTTAACCCCAGAGAACCCTTCTAGGTTACTTCAGCATCTTGATGCTCATTTTCATCATGTCTTTGGAGATAATTGTAAAGTAAACCTTTGTCTCTTTAAAAAAAAGTTGCCTTACCCACTCTTCCTCTGTTTAGTTCCTTGACTGCTAAAATCTAGGTTGATTTTTAGAGCATTATCAGACATTTTCGTATTCTTTTAACCATGTCAGAAAAGCAAAAATTTCATGTTTCCTCATGTCCAAAACTTAAACTACAAACCCAGAAAATTAAGTCAGAGAAAATAGGAGAGAAATAAATGTCCTCATAGCAGTTATCCGCTACGTCACCTTAGCTTGCATTTGGAGATAAGTAGTTCTCGGTGACCATTACAACATTCCCTTTAACTATTTCTGCTTATTCTCTAAAAGTTTCATTTCACAGCTAAATATTTTAGTTTTCTGACAGCTAATAATAAGAATTAGGAAACAGAGGACTGGTATTGTGCTCAGAAAGCTTTGCAGAACAGTGAGGAATCTGCTTTGGGGAATACAGACTCTGCTATTCTGTTCTGATCCTTAAGAGAGAATAATGGTACTGGAGGGATAAGGAAACCACAGGGACCCCTATTAGGGACAGGGAGTCAGTTAATGGGAGAACAAAAATGAAGACTGTGATGATTCAGAAATGAACAGTGTGAAGATTGTGTGATGGGGAATGAAAAAGGGAAGTTAGAAGTGCAGAAAAAACAAACTGAGAAACTGATGCATCTGCTTACTTTTTTGGGGATAAAGGTTATTCTTGTTTTGCGAAAAAGGGACATTAGTGGCATCAACAGTACTGTGATGGCTAAGGATAAAAATAAATAGGCTCAAGAGAGAGTGGAGAACAGGATAACTGCAGAGAAATAGAGGGTTTAGAGAAATTGGGGGCTTCCTCCATTATGAACAAAAAGCTAGAGAGTTATCATAGCTATTATTTACACAGTTGTTATAAGGACACACATAGAACACAGGAGAAGGAAACAAGTGGTTGTATGTACAGAGTTAGGGCCCTTCCATTTTTGGCACATATTGCTTATCCTGTATCACTTGGGAAGGGAGCTTCTGTGGCTTTTGACATGGAAAAGATCAGGACAGAGAGCAGAAGTTCTGGGACAGCCCGGAGTATGTCAAGGGAGCATTGTGTTTCACATTAACTTGGCTTTCAGAAATGTTGTATGTTTAATTTCTCTGAAAATGTTTGTCAAGTACTCATGCTCAATTTTTGAGCATCTCTCAAACAATACTGGGCATATTTTAAGTGGTGCACAGTTGATGTATTTCACCACTGCTTTGATGCAAATATGCCATTTGTTCTACACCTGTGTATGTTTGTTGTCCGATTTGTTGGACTAAAGATTTTTATCAATGTCCAGCCTTGGAAAAGTTCAAGTAGACCTCTGGAAATATAGGTCAGAACATCCATTTCCACTTTGAAAGTCTGAGCAGGAGGATTAGCCAAACAATAAAATTAAATCCACCTATGTTTGTGAGTTAGAATTTGAATGTCTGGTAAAGCACAGTTGTAAATTACACAAATCTGTGGTCATATTAATGTACTGATTTATATATAATATACTGATTTATTGCTACCATAAAAGTTTTATAGGTCTGGTGGTGGTGGAGTAATGTTTTCTGCCTTTTGACAACATTTGCAATCTGAATGAGTGGGGAGACACAATCCAAGAGTACAATTATTTTAATCTTAATGCTTTGCATGTTCTACATTTTGCAAAGTGGAAAAATAATTCAGTTCCTCATGGCAGATGTTTTGCGTTTGGAAGCCTACTTTTAAGAGTAAGCTTGCAAGGCTTTTTGAATGACTTTCTATTCATACATTACCTGATGTCAGTGATGTGTGTGATAGTGTCACTCACCCATCTCTGTTAGGATCAGAAACATGGATAGCACATTTCTATCGACATTTTAGTGACTCTTCTTTTAAGCATCTGTGAGTTTGGTTTATGAGGCTGACCATTCAAAGTTCCAGCCATACCTAATGTGTGCTGCATTTGCAGCCCCTATTTAAAGCCAGGTTCTTAACTGGGTGTGCAGGTTGCGTTTCTCATGCAATCATATTCATATCATATTCAGACTCACCTTTTTTACATCCTTATTTTCTGTAAGTTCATAATATCTCATTTGGAGTTGGTATCACTCTCTTTTTGTAGTATGCAAATGACACTGAAATCTTTCCTGTGAATCTCTGCGTGGAGGAAAGGAGTATTTCATTTCAACGTGAAAAGAAGGCATACATCCTCTAAATGCAGGCTGGGGTGTGATAGATGAGAGCCTGCGGTTCTTCAGGGAGGTTTACATAATTATTAGCAAAAACCTACTAATCTTCATGAGAAGAAAGTTATTACAGGAAGAGTTTTTGGAGACTGCAAGGATGGCAGCTTCCTCTGAACTGCCTCTAAAACCCTGTGGGAAATGAAATAGCCAGCAAGGATTTCAAGTTGGCTTATTTTCCAGCATTCCTAATCTGCTTACTTCATGATAGGGTTTGATACAATAATATACTTTCCTTCTGGATTGC
The DNA here is from genome assembly GCA_013401135.1 of Cettia cetti. Taxonomy (NCBI): domain Eukaryota; kingdom Metazoa; phylum Chordata; class Aves; order Passeriformes; family Sylviidae; genus Cettia; species Cettia cetti. Next base: position 5,483 of record VZUI01010325.1, on the reverse strand, counting down.
AAACAAGTTTGAGTCCTTGCAATTTATATTTTGGCATGAGAAAATAATACTGTCTTAGCTGTCCCATCACAGTCACTTTGCCTATTCATGAAAAGAAATTGAGGTTAAAGAGGTCTGCTTACAAGGTTTCACAGTAAGATAGAGGCAAGGGCTATATTCATTATGAAAACAAACATGAGGGGAAAAAAAGGATAAACTTTTTTTAAACTTTTCCCTATCCTTTCAGAATGACCTTAGTAACCCCAAATCTGGGTATTTTCAGTAAAATCCGGAGCACTAGAACAGTGGAATTCATTGCCCTTTGACAGATCATTAACCCATTCTGACAGTAGAAGGCAACCATAGGCAGAGGTATTAAGATGAGAACAGATTTTAAGAACTTTAAAGTGCGGAGTTCTGTTTTGAAGAAAAGGAAGGGAGGGATGTGCTGTCCTTTCCTCTACTGATTTTGTATCAGGAACTACACAAATAACAGTAGTTGTTTCTGTAAGTGTACATGTCCTGTAGGAGTAGACAAAGATAAGCATAGTTGAATAATGGAGAAATGACCAGGAACACTTGTAACTGAGAACAGGTTGAAAATTAGGGGTCCTTTTCTCAATTCTCAATGCACTGGATGGGTTTATCTAAAAACAAAAAGAAACAGGGGTTTGTTGTTATCTTTTGAAAGTCTATTTATTGGATTTTAGAAATTCAAAAGTAGTGGCCTGCATAAATCTTAAACCATTTGAATTCTGATTTAAATCTCTTCCTTTCTTACGCAGAACAAGTCTAAAGATTTTTTTTGTTACTTTGCATTTATTCTAAATTATCTATAAGCTGTCTGCTCCTGAAAACATGTATAGAAATTTAGTAGTGAGTACAATTTAGCCAATTTACAACTGTATTTTACGTAATTCCAGATTTCATACTTCCTGCCCAAACTTTTTTTACTTCCGAATTACAGCACATTAATAATTTTGATGCAGCGCCCTTGAATGTGGCATTGAATGTATTTCCTCTCAAAGGTTCACATCTGTCAGTCTTTAGATTCTCTTCTGTGCTGTCTCTCCCAAAAAGCCCCCTGGAATGCCATTGTGTTAAATCTAATTTTTTCAAAAGTAGCCAATAGCCTTTGCCACCTGTTAAGCTATTATGCTTCTTTCTGACCTTAGTTCACAAGAGCAAGCCTCATACAGAATTTGTGCTACTTAAGTGATATTGCTGTCTGTTACTGTATTAGTGTTGCCTGGAAAGCAGGTCTTAGCAAGTCTTCATTGTAGCAAAGCCTATTTGGTTAGCTATGCCTCACAGTGATCTGGAATAATTTTTGGTAAAAATAAATAAATAAATAAAAATTAAACTTATCTGTTTGGTTGGTTAAAGCCCTGTCTTTTGTGAAATCACCTTGTGAGAAAATATGTTGACTGATTGCTGCATTGAATTCATTGCAGAGCATTGTGTAACTTTCTGTGAAACTCAGTGCGGGGGAAGGTGTTAGAGATGTTTCATACATACTCTTTTCTTAGTTAGGAGAGTTTAAAGTTGGTTTCAGTTGCATGGCAGATTTACACGTTAACTTGCTCTTTTTAATTGGTTGTTGATAATATTTTAAATCCAAAAATGAGTTTGAGTGGCTGCTTACTCTTACCATACAAGAAGAGATGAGTGCCATATATTTAGAATGAAATATAGGACTGTCTTTCCTGCTCCTGCTCTTGAATCATAGAGCACATATAAGACAGCCTTCTGTCAAAAATCCTGAGTACACATTATAAATAAATATTACCCTGGACAGTCATAAATAACATTCTTAGCTTTTAATGCATAATTAACATTGACTACTAGCAAGTAACACAGCTGAATAATTAAGCCACATTTTAAAACTATTTCTGTCTGCTTCAGCCATAGTCAAGCAGTTAAAATACGGCCAGCTCTTTTGAGTTTGGCACAGTAATTTTTAGCTACAAATTCCCAGTGAGCTCTTTAAAAGTCTAATTAGTAACAACCATTGGTGTTGGCTTATTACTCTGGTTGAAACACTAAATAAGCAGCCTGCTTTTCTAGGGTAAAGTCCTACAACATGCTCAGAGTACCAGCTACAAGGGTTCATTTTGCTCTTTCTCCTAAATCAGAGTCCCTTCAGTTACCCTAATATCTTAAGTTTTATCTTTCATGTTTTCCAGATTCTGTGCTGCCTAGGGGTGTAGTTCTGAGCTTCATATTAAGTGCTAGTAAGCTCTCCACAGAGCAGGGAGACAAAACAAATCCTTTTTCTGCTGAACACCAAGGACAGCTTTCAGGCCCAAAAGCATAAATAACAGTGGACTGGAGAGAAGAGCAAGAAGGATGAGACCTCAAAACCTGAAGCTGTAACTGGACAATTAACCCCCAATATGTAAATGGACCACAACTTATAACAATGTAAGATCTCATGACCAGACAGACATTTTGTGACTGTTTTAAGTCCACCTTGGGTGTAGCCCTTGTCAGGCCCTGAACTGCCCAAGGTGTATCCTAGAGGCCTTTAAATAAATACCTACTTTATTGTCTAGATCTGTACAGTCTCTGTTTCAGGCCAGCCTTCCTAAGGCATCAACCCTGTGGTCTAAGTGGTTGAACCCAGTAATGCATAACTCTGTTGAGTACCACATTGCCTCCATGTCCTAATTCCCTGTGGCCAGGACACCCCACCACGCAGTAGAAGCTGAAAGCCCTCCATGAAACACATGTTTAATGGGGACCTGTGCTTGCAACAAATACACATAAGAGAATGATTAGCTGAGCCTGCCCATATGAAATCTGAGGTTTGGTGAGAAGACTGATCTGGGAGGGTGCAGCCCAGTTACTTTTGTGAGTTTGTCCTCAGCCCTGTCTGTGAGCAGTTCATTGGGCCACAACATGCAACCTGGACATGTTCACAGGAGGAGACTACCAGCTGCAGCGTGATGTAAGATGTGCAAGTATACAATTGAAAAGCTGATTTTGGAATTAAACCCCACAGCTGCATTCCTGTGCTTTAGCCTGTAAGGTGCCTAAAGGGCATTGAAGTGCACTTCTAATTTTAAAGGGCATCGTGTGCACTTGTTTTCTCATATACAAGTGTTACCTTGTGTGAATGTAGTGGCATTGACCCAATTCAACGTTAGAATTCCAAAAAATACTTTCCAAAAGTTTCAGTCAAAGAACAAAGCTGTAGCAAGATGTATGAATTTACTTGTATTTCTTACAAGAATCATGGGACAAAAAAAAAAGTGGCATGCACTGGAGAATGATAGTTGTGCACTGAATTGTATGTAAAAGCCACTTTATGTTCAATATCTGCATTTGTCAATACAGTGAGTTGTAGTCCTGAGTTTCATGCCTGGGATGTTTTGAATCTTGGAAGGGTTCTTTCCCAGGCGTTCTGGTAAACTGAAGAACAATGTTTTGTAAATATAAGGATGTTTACACTCTTTCTTATAGGAGGGACCTTCTTCTGATGTCCCTCTGGGACGACCTGTTCATTGAAAAGTTTACCTTTGTGTTAGCAATCAAATTGGCCTCTGACACTCTGTATAAAGAGGAGCTCATCTCACAATAAAGAAAAGAACCCACTGACCACTTTCTAAAAGAGCTTGTGTCTCTTCTGTTCGTGTCCATTGTAACATCGAGTAGCTGTTATAATTTATATTATATATGTATATTGGTAGTATATTTCACATTGGGTTTACAAATTGTGCACAGATAAGGCCATGGATATCAGTGAAGGTTAGGAAGCAGTAAATATTTAAAATGATAATTGGCTTGTTTTCAAAGTATTATTTCTATGAAGTGCAGTCAAAAAGGACATATAACTTTCAATGCTAAATGAAAGTATAATACTTTCAATGTAACTTAGGACTTCTTCCTGCCTGTTGCTTCTACATAATAGTAATTGTTATTAAAAACAATCTTCTCTCTTTTAGGGCTTTATCTTTTAGTGACGAAAGTCTCTTTAATTTGCAAGCTTTTAGATTTTTATGGAAGAGTAGTTATCTGTTTTGAATTCTGGTTATTAATTGAAGAGCTGATTTCCAAAATAATTAGATCTTATTCTAGTTTGAATTTATGTAGGAGTTGGTGGCTATTGAGTAGTAACTGAATAGCTCCTGTATGTAAATATTTCTTAGAAATTTTGTTCCACTCAAACCACTGTCTGATGTCTATATGCTTTCAAGGTTGTCAGTTTAGAGCACCTATTCATATTTGTTCTGTGCAACAAATGTTTCTAGATCCTTAAAAATGGTAATGATAAATCATACTTTTCAATGTAGTTTTACTAGGGGATTTATTTGAGATGTATTCCTACTGTGTAGTTGAACTTCATACACTCATCGCGGTGATACAAGCTGTTGGACTTACTGGGACGTTGCAGTGAGGAATTACCTAACACACAATGAGTTTTTGTGATTGTTTTTTGAAACACTAGCTTTATTATTTCGTAAATGTGGCCACTCATCTGTTTCTCACCACATCCTGCTGTAACTGGGGAGAAGGGCAATGTGATTACCTGAGTTTTTAACTGATCTTTTGTATTTTGGATTGTCTAGCTAGGAGTTCTCGATTTTTTTTCCTACATCTCTCTTAATTTTGTCACTTAATTCCGTTACAGTACACTTTGTCCTTTCCTTTGCTTTATTTACACACACAGGTGATGTGAATGACTCCAGTAGGAACACTGTAGGCATAATATATCCCAAGTTTGTCACAGAAGGCTGAGTCAGTGGCCTTGAAAGACATTTACTTCATTTCTGTTCACAGCTATGGATCCAAGGAATTTTCACTGCTGTGAAACTCTGTTTGCTAATGCAATCCAATAACTGATATTTCTGGCATGAATTCATCCTTGCTGGAAATAGCCCCATTGCTTTCAGTAGAGCTATTTAAAGGATGGATTTAGTCATCTAGCTTGTTAAATTATGTCCCTTTCTTTTCCTTGATTTCCTCCTTTCCCACAATGTGAAATCAGTTGTCTTCTCTCTTGGGTCAGCATTTTATTTTCAGTGTGAAATATATGCCCTGGCTCCAAGGCCATAAACTATTCAAACAGCTTCTATTATATTAGGGATTAATGTGAAGTATTTATTCTACCACTGAGTAGGAGGAGTGGAATACTGGAAGGTCTACTAATATTTGCCAAAATGTGTTCTTTTGCATGAAAGAGACAGGGTAATAATGTGTAAGATTACATTTTTTTCTGTGCTGTACTTTGAATTTCAAGAGATAACAGAAAATTTGGAGGGGAAGGAGGTGGGGTAAAACATGGATTAAGCAGCTGACATCCAACCTGAGACCTGAGAGCATCTGAGTAGTAACAAGGAACTGCCATACTGTGAGTGATTTTGTCCATGTAAATTCTTGGCTGTTGATATGTGCAAAGCTATTTTGCTATTTTAGTTCTGCTAATGATTCAGCTTAGCTTTTTTTTTTTCTTTTTTTTTTTTTTTTCTTGGTAAGATCTATTCTATTTCAGCTCTGGAAAT
>VZUI01010322.1:0-72370 GCA_013401135.1 Cettia cetti | reverse complement strand
GCAGCGGCCCCGCATCGCTACGCCGGACCGTCCCCGCCGGACGCCGGACCGCGGGGCGGCGGCGAGAGCCGGCGGGAGGCGCGGGAGCGGCCGCGTTTACCCCGGAGATGGGCGTGAGCGCGGAGCAGCAGCGCCCGGCTGAGCGCCGCCGCGGCGGTCCTGCCTCCGGCGAGGGAGTGCGGCGGAGATGGGGCGCGGGGGCGCCGTTGCTGGGCACCCCCGAGCTGCCGTTTGATCCCTCCGGGAAGGCGTCCCTCCCCCGCGTGGCTTCGTCCCCGGCGGCGGTGCCGTGCCGCGGGAAGGGCCGCCCGCAGCCCCCGGCAGCGCTGCTGCCCGCAACAGGCTGGTCCCGCCCGCAGCGCCAGCGCATCCTGCCCGCGAACAGGCGAAGTGGTTTTAATGCAGAGTTCCCTACAAAAGACAGAAATCTCACGAAATTTTCTATTAAGAGAGAAAAAGGAGTGCTCTGTGTCAGCTGGGTGACAGCAGGACTGGGGAGAGGCCCGCTCTTGTCCAAGCACCCTTGACTGTTCCTCCTTTGTGGCTTAAAAAAAACCCTTCCCGAAAGCGCACGTAAAAAGGTGAACTCGGATGGTTGCAGAATTTCAGGGCGTTTAGCGTAGCTATAGTTTCCTAAACATTCATGTGGAAAAGCTACATACATTTTAAAAGTTTCTAATGGGCACTGATAATGTTTAGCTTGGGAGACGCAGTGGCTGAGATGGGAAGGTAGCATCGGAAGTAGAAATTTTAGTAGAAGTATGTTCGAGGATACTGTGATTTCGGTAAAAGCCAGAGCTGGTAAGGATGGATATTTCATAACTATCACATCCTCCTTGCACCCTCTCCCAGACTCAGAAGAGCTGTCCTGCACTTTGGTGTTCTGTCCTGTATTCCTTCACACTTGTCTTCTCTGGTTTATTTCACAAGCCCTCTTGTTGGTTTTTGGTTTGTTTTCCCCAGAACTAGTAAACATTCACAAATGTGCTTGTAAGGTGTGAGACATTATGCCAGTGTCTGTTGGATTTTGTTTTTTGACTTCATACATTCCGGATCAGCCGTGTGCTAACATGGAGCTTGGCACACAACCACCACAAGCATTGTCTGGGGGATGGAAAGAAGAGTTACAGTATTCTGTGCCCATAGCAACCTTCCAGAGTGATCTGGAAATGCAGAAATAATTAATATTTTTTTCCCTAAGGTTTTGATTCCTAACTGACAATAATAGAGATTAGTTGAGAAACTGAGATCATAAGCAGATTGCTGATGGTTGTCAAGCGCTGAGTGCAGTTGCTAGCTCCTGTGACTGTGACAGTTGTTATACCTACTAACAATTATATTGCTTATTGCTTGACAAATTCAGTCAAGGATTTGTATTCCAAAACCCAATTCCATAAATCAAAAATATTTTAAAAGTCGAGGTATATGCAAAAGGGCCAAAAAAGTGTGTGTAGTGCAGGGAAGGGAAGGAAGCCCCCATGCCTGGAAATATTCAACATCACGTTGAATGGGTCTTTGAGCAACCTGATCTGGTTGAAGATGTCTCTGCTTATTGCAGGGGGTTTGGACTCCAATGACCTTTAAAGGCCCCTTTCCAACACAAATCATTCTGTGACTCAACATTTAATGATCCAGAAACTGAGGCATGGCTTTCCAAATGATACATTTAACTGTATGTAGACTTTGCTTGGAGGATGTCTCCTAAAGAAGGATTCTAAAAAAAAAAAAAAGTAAAATTGTTCAGGAGACTTCTAAAAAGTGGAGATCTGATGGGTCTTTCCTGTCTGGTAGGAGAATACTATTTTATAGACATAAATCTGATTACCAACCCACAAAATATCAGGGTACTTTCAATGCAAACAGCTCTTAGATACAATGTTTGCAAACTGGACAAAAATCAGGCCAAAATAAATGGGCTCCTTCATTGATACACTCGTGGTGATTTCCGTTGTACTTACTGTGGTGTGAAATTAGTTCATTTCAAGTGAATGTTTAATGCAACTAGGAAACTACTGCTGGTTTACTTGCTTTCAAGCTCATGATATTCTGTGCTACAGGCAGATTACAGTAGAAAATTACACAATACTATACCCAGTATCCACTGGAGATACCAGTGGATAAAATGTGATCAATCTGCACATAACTTGTACAGTTAGGAGCTATTTTTATTTATATTGCTGTTCTAACCATATTGGCCATATTATAGCACCTACTGCTATCAGCCTCATTTTTATTTTGAGGAATTTATGACCTGAGCTGTGCTAAGCCATGACATAATGGGAGAAAGAGAATTAAATTACTAGGGAGAGAGATGAAAAGCTAGTGAGGGGAGTGCTGTTACAGAGCGCCAACTTTTTACAAATGCTAAATGCAGCAGGTACATACTATTTGAAGTACATTTCCAAAATTATACTGAAAGGCAAGTAGCTAATTTTATTTTCACCACAGAAAGCTCATTTTTAGGTGTAGAACGCCTCTTGTGACTCCAACAACTTTTTCATCACGTGACCAAGGGGCAGATCCTTAGTTTGTTAGAGCTCTAAAACCCTTGGAAAGGGAAGTTTACACTAGAGCATGGGACACTTTTTCACTACCATGGTTAGGAAATTGATTTTCTTAAACAATTTTAAGGTGGAGGATTCTAGCTATCATTGTGGAGGGTACAATTTCTAGTGCTCAATCTCACAGCCTAATGAATCATTTTTACCTGATACAGACCCAAAATCTGCTGGAGTCAGCTAATTCTTTCCACTTGGCAAGAAGGTGGTAGCACTTTTACATAGCAGGTGGAAGCTCAGCAGGGCAACTCTAGTTTCCCTTTGATGAGACATTCTGCCACCTGTCTCAGAAGTTCCTCTGAGTAGCAACTGGAGTTAAAATGGAATATAGAGGTATTTTGACTTTTCCCCCCAAATACATGAACACATACTGAAGTCCACATTTAAATCTCCCTAGAAACAAAATTCTACTATTGTGAACTTTTTCTTGCTCTGTGCAATGTTAACAAGTTGTCTCTTATTACTCACTATCTCTGAACCCCAGAGCCATAAAGCAGTCTTAATGGATAACAGCAGCTCCTCCAAAAAATACCTTAAATCCTTATCCCTTTATATTAAATTATTAGAAGCAAATTCAGTTTTTAGCTATCATAGTAGTAAAAGTAAACTTGAAAGGAAGAATCACCAGAGCTGGAAGGGATGTTAAAAATTACTTCTCAAATTAATTTGTTGTTTGTTTTCTTTTTTAATTAAGCGTCAGTTTGGGGCTTTGGTTACCTTAGGTTTTGTGGACTGTCTTTACTTATTGCAGTATAACTGTACCTTGGAAATACCTCACCTATAAAGACATCCAATTCTTCAGGTGATACCAGAATTAAACCACACACTTATCTGAATCCTCCCATATGCAGCTTGGCACTGCAAATTGGCTTTATTTCATACCAGCTATTCTATATTACCTGTTGCAGACCATTGTAAAATGGTAACACTCAAGGATCAGAACTAAAATCAGAACAGGAGAGTGCTACAGGTATTTTTACCTTTGCTTACTATAAAGAATAATACAGTTTCTAGCATAATTTATCCAAGCTTTGTTTTGTCATATGAAGTAGGAAGAAGACGTGTAGGAACAGCTCAAGAACCAGTATATTCAAGAAACAAATATAGAAATTACATTTGAAAAAATGCAACTGGAGTGAAAGAGTGTTATGCCTTTGTCCTTCTTATATAAAGGCTGTATATACTGAGGAGGATGAGTTTGGGGAAAAAAAGATCTAAATCAGTGAATTTTTCCTCCTTGTAGAAGTCGACATGCTATGGTGCAGATACTGCACCAGTCAGGAAACTGCAGAAGTGCAACTGTAATATAAAAGTTACAGAAAACGTCACAAGGGTTAAAGGAAATTCAAGACACAATAGGAATGAGATTACAGAAACTGCCAATGTTACATTAAACTTTAAAAAAAAATCTAAGACTATTACCAATCATTTAATCTAAACCCAAATTTCTTAAATTCTAAAAAAAAAATTAAAGGATCCATCAAATGTTTCTGTTGTAGCCCTCAGAATTTTTCCTGCTTTTTCCACTGTTTTGAAAATAGATCTCATACTTGATATGTATCATGTTCACGTAAAAAAGAATTTCAAATACTTGAAATCCCACCCCCCACCAAGTTAGTAGTATTGTAAGAAAAGTTTTAAAACATTTTTACAAAGACTTATATTTGTGTCTATTAAAGGATATCAAGAAAATCTGTATTTATTTCTGCTTTTCCAGGAAATGCCAGCAAGTACAGCCAGTCACTCTAAGTGCAGTAAAAAGCAGTGGTTCCTCCTCTGTGGAAAAAAAAAGAAACCAAAACAAACAAAACAAAAAATCTGAATTACTGAGATGATTGCTGTTAAAAAATGTGAGATAGTGCTTCAGCATAACATACAGAAGTACTTGCAGCTGCAGAGCGAGTCAAGAAACTTTTCTGTCCCATTAACCAAAACACTTTCAGTTTCCAGCTTGAAGCAGGTGAAACCATAACAAACATTGCCCAAGGACTGTTTATCTGTACCCAAAGCATTTGAATAAAGTGTTTATATGAATCAGGGCAAACTTATCCTTTCTTGACACTTCCACATTTACAATTCTTCTCTTTGAATTCTAGCAGGACTTGATGTGGCGTAGCAGTTTATTTCTGTCTATTTACTGGTTTTATTGCAAGCAAATGCTTAAAGGTCAAAAGGAACAAAGGGCAAACACAATTAAAATGTGCTGGGTGGGTTGTGTAATCAAAAAATCATATTGTGGATGTTCATTAAACATCAGAGGTGTCTATGGTTATGTGGAAAATACAGCTGCACAGTGGTATCTCTTCTGGGGGAATGAGGCAGGGACAGCTTCACTAACAGCAGCAGTCGGTACATCTCAGCAGAACAGAGACGATACATGCATTATATTGGACAGACAGTAATGTAAATGCAAAGGCAAAAGGATCTTCTCCATGTGTACGTTCTTTCTTTAAATTGAGCCTTAAGTAGTACAGTTGTGTAAACACAGTCATTTGTCCCTGCAGAGGAGTAAGTAAAATACAGATTATCCAAAACTTGTGATTTGGATTATCCAAAACTATGCACTTCAGGATTAAAATCCAACAATGTAACTTGCATTACAAGCTGGTTGAGCTGTAATGTAGACACTAACACCTGAAGCTGGCCCAGCACTTCCCACTTTAAGATCTCATTTCAGTTGCTGACAGCAGAAATACTTGATTTCATAAACTGTCAGCCGCTTGGACCAGCATTTTTAAAGCTCTGTCCCTTTTTTCTCAAGTGCCTTAAGTTTTGGAGTGACAGTTTCAAATTTCTCAGGATTATGCTGGTAAAAAAATGTGCCTTTAGTTTTTCCTTTAAAAATCTATTTGTATTTAGCCAGACTACTCCTATAAGGAGCAAGGGAGATGATATGACTTTAAAAATCAGATTTTTCACACTCTCAGAACTGCCATGTAAACAAATCAAGTTTTGCAACTAGATTTTCTTAGCAAATTTTCTTAATATGCTAATGGGTATGGCCTGCTCTTTCAGTGGGACATAATCTGATACTGAATTTCTGGTCTAGCTGTATATGGAGACAAAAAGAAATCTCTTCTCTCATGTTTCACATCACTTCCATGCATTTCTTGCACCCAAAGGAACTAGGATATCCTTACAGACAGACACACTCAACACTTTTTCTACTGTAAAATACTAGAAGAAGCAGCATTTCTAGAGCTGAGTGGTAATTACAAACTTCTAAATATGTCAATGTGGTATTGCTAAGATGCTAATTGCCACAATATTTCAAGGTTTCCTTGCTCAGATTCTTTTATAAGAGCTGAATGCAAGGCATTCAAAAGAGTGCTGGTGTCTACACTATTTTCATAGTACTTTACAACTGCATTAATTCTCTCTTCTGGACTGCTTTACATCTATGGATAAAATGCACTTGTTCTTCACCAACACATTTCATATCTTTACTCAGCTCCTATTTCTGCCACAAGAGGGAAGGGGAAAGTGCTAATTTTTTTTGAAGGCTTGACTGTGCAAAAATGTTTTATCAGAGTAGTTTTTGGTTTGTGTACATCCAGAGGGGAATAAATATAGCTACTAGGTTGCCAGTGTTTTTGTACAACAGGTCAAGCTCTCTTGTTTTAAGATCTTAGCCCTGGAATTTGGGTTCTTGCTAGCTTCAGATTGATGAGATTATTCCAGATTGATGATTTATCTTGGTCCATTTGTCCTACTTGATAATTTGCTTCCTCTTTCAGATCAAGTTCCAAAACCCGACAGATTAGTGTAAATAAATGTATCATTTCTTGTAAGATTTTCAATATTGCAATTTAACAATAGCATTATCAGATAATTCTAGGTATTCATGGAGAACAAGAACTTATCTGAGAGCCTCATCTGTGTGCTCACTGGGTGTGGTGATTCCATTAGCTTTCCAAACAATGGACTTCCTGTGAAGGTAAACTTACACTCAAGAACAGCCCGGTCTGGTTTACAGCCTGAAATAGAAATGTGAAACATTTTATCTGTGGCTTATAGAGAAAATACTATCGGCTTTTCAAATAATAACCCCAGCTGTCCTCTTTCTCAGCATGGCCTTTGCAAGAGGTTTATGCACACACTTTCAAAGAATGAGCAGCCAATAAAAGATCTGCTGGAGAAGGACAGTCTGCAGCACTGGCCTGGTGTGTCACATGGAGCTCTGCTGCATTCTGGACATAAATACTTCTGTAAACTAAAACCAGGCAATACCAACACATTTTATTCAATTAAGCTTTCATTAGACTCAATTATTTTGTTTTCCTTTTGACTAATTTATGTGAATTTATTATTACATCAGTAGCTGCAATTGAAATAGTTCTTAAATTTCCCAAGGGCATTTCATTGTTATTGCATCTATCAGTATTTGGCGCAAATGGAAAAGCAGCTAATAAGCAAGCAAAATCAATTTATCAATTTACTTATCAGCCCATTCTCACGTCACATGTCCCACATGTAACTTGAACGACCAGTTTTTCCTTCCATTAGCAAGTAGATTAAGAAAAAGGATCTACCTCCTAGCAAGTGCCAGATAAACCAGATACTGTACCCCACTTGGAAATTTAAAAGTTATGTGCAGGGCCTTCACTTGAATTGCATTCCTGTTTGTAGCAGCATTGACACAAAGCAAAGATTGTGACTAACAATTAAGTATACAGCATGGCTTTGTAGCTCATCAAATAAAATAAACTCCCTACAGTCACAGAAGAGAAATAAAGCCTTCACTTCCACCAGCTCTTCTACAATTGAAGCAAAACATCTACTTGCAGCTCTGGAAGTGGGTCTTGCTACAGTGATAGATGTACTCGAGACTTTATTTTTAACTTATTAAACTGCATTATCCCTGGGGGGAAAAAAAAACCAAAACAAACAAAGAAAAGAAAAGGAAAAAAAGGGGGGAAAACCCACTTCCAGATGGTTAAAAACATACCAGGCTCTTTGCTGGGAATGAAGGCTGTAGGGAATGAAGGGCTGTTGTGACCAAGCTACTCTGATATGCCCATCTGTGCTGTTTCTCCACCAAATGCCAAGGTTGTTTAAGGTTTTGCTTCTAACATCCAGCATTCCATCTTGGTGGCAGCTCCCTTAGTGTCCCACTGTAATCAGAAAGCTGTCAGCTAGTGGAGAGAAACAAAGCTTTTGTCAGTAATGCTCAGAGGCACTGCACTGTTACCAGGCTTTAGAACTGGTATCTAATTTTGTAATATTCTCTGGGTTCTTTTGATAATCAGTTTACTTCTAATTTCAAAGAAGGAAAATTATTCAATATAGTTAGAAAAGCCAAATAATTAAGACTTCTCTAGTAATTTTGAAAAATGTTATATTGCATGATATGAAGAATTGAAACTCTTTTCCTTGCTAACCTTTCACCTTTCTTGAATTAACATTCAAGTGATTACTTCAGAGCATCTCTAACAATCAGCCAGAGAGGGTTAACTTCCAGTAATATATATACAGGTACACTTTTTGTAAAGTCTGGTAGTCCTTAGATTAAGTATTAAAGCATTGCCTAAGGCAGCCATCTCTCCTCAGTTGTGTCAGATTAAGCTGACCTGTTGCAATGCCTTTTAGCAACACAAAAAGCAGCAGAGCAAGGCCCAGGTTAGAACCTGCTTGCCACTGAAGGCAGTTACTGATCTGGCCAGTGGTGGAAGAAGGCTAAAAGACCCGCTTTTGCTTTCTAAGCAAATATGTGTTTGGTTATGTAGTGGTGTTTATTTGCACTAATCATAAGCTATCTACTGTTTGCAAGCTTTTTCCGATTCTGAGGTAAATTTTGGATATGAATATGGTACATCTGTGAGATTAAAATTTATTTTGTCAAAACTGGTAGCACAAAACTTTAATTTGCACAGGGAATCAAGAGAGAAGTGGTTTACTAATTTGAGAGTCATGCCCAGAAGTCTGCAGTAGGTAAGTAAGGATTCCTATATCCTAAGGACTCAAAATGGATGAGCCTCTTTTTGTACTGTTCCCTTCCCCTGTACACTGCAGATGGTAGACAGACTGAGCTAGGAACACATATATAATCTATCTAGTCTTATCTTAGCAAAGGTAAACCAAAATTCTTTCCTAATTCCGCCTAACTGAATTTATCTTTTCAGGGTGGCCACAGAACAACTGATAAGTTGCAGCATTTTACTCCACCCTCTATGATGGCTAGTGCAGCAAAGCAATCTTATAAAGCCCTAATGGTCTACATTTATATGGTGTTCAAATAAGACTTGCTATTTGTCTGAACTCAAAGAGTTGCCTCCAGGGAGGAGTTGAAGAAAGCTTAGCTCCTCTCTCATTGGAGACATCAAGGGTGAAAAGTTTACGTAATCTTTTACAAACATATTTTAATACTAATTATTACTTCCTTTTGTTGTTTCTATTTCCTGTTGATCCTACGGCCAAGTTCATCTTTGATAACAGAAACAGGAGTGCCATGAGAGAGAACTGGTAAAAAACTGACATATGTAGATACAGCTTAAAAACTGAGAAGTCAAAAACACATTAATGGCAGCACAGATCTTGGAGCAGAAAGATTTATATAGCAGGGTTCAATCATTCCAGGGCTCCTCTATTGCAATGCCATAAAGAATAGTCACAATTCAGAAAGCCTTCAGACCTGTAGTAATTATTATAAGCTTATTTCTTATTATTTTCTCCTTCACACTTGAGTAACACCAAACCTTACATAGCTAACATAATGCAATTAGAGAATTAAATAATAAATTGTATTGTTATGTAGTACCTGCACATGCACATCCAATTACTGCAAATATGTCAGTCAGTTAAAACCCAAAAAGGATTTGGATGCAGGATCAACTTAGGAGTACTTTCAAAAGGCAGAGTCCTAGAGGGCGGCCAGCAGCAACTCTTGGAAAGTAATGTGTGTACCCATCTGACTGCCATTATATTTTACATACCAGGGTGAGCAAAGCAGCTTCTGTTCCCACCTAAACAAATGATGCAGGTCATCTGCCAATGGCTTCTCTGAATTCTGTGTGGCAGTCAGCCATACCTCATGCTCATCATCAATACAGCTGTAAAAATACATACAAAACCTTTGACCATTTCCCCTCTTAAAATAGTAGAGCTGTTCTTGTTAACAAGTTCTTAAATATTCTGAACTGGAACATGCACATGTAAAAGAACATTTCGAATCTCTACTGTAATAGTTTGAAATGTTTCAAAATATCCACTGGCATGAACAATATAGCTGCTATTGCCAGAAATTATTATTGGTCACTAGTGAAGAGAAACTTTCATGCTATTCTGTTACTCTGAGTGTGGGTAGTCTCTTTCCAAGAAGAAAGAGAAATACATGAAGTGGCTGAAAGATAAACATGTGAGGTGACTTTTGCTAGTTTTGCTGGATAATTGTGCAATTCATGCAATCTGCTTTTGAGTAAAACCAACTGCTCCCTTGGGCTGAAATAGCTATGGGCTTTACCAGCACTGTAAAACTGACCTGGATTTCCTGCCTAATTTTTTTTTTTTTTTTCCCAATCCACTCTTCTCTAACTTATTCTGTCCAAATTTTAAATTTGATTTTTGTCTACTTTTGAAATTTTATGCCAAGTAAATGGTAAAACCCTAGTCCATTACTCTGATGGACAGGTGTGGAACTGGCATGCTGGAGATCCTAGCTGTAGTGTAGCTGTGCTGCATTAACCCATACCTTCGGCAGGGCAGCTGCGCAAAACCTGACACATTTTGTATACAGTAACCTGACTGGATAAACTCACTGATAGGTATACCTTGCAAATATAGGCAAATATGATTACAGTAGATGAGTAGATGAACTGGAATGAAGATGTTTCTCCTATCAGCTCTGCTGTTGATTTTTTTGTGTGAACTTTGATCACTTTACTGCTCTATTCATTATTACCTTTCTTGCTCTCATTTGCAGTATGGTGAGATAACAGCTCTCTCAAAGGCAGCAAGGTCACACCTGCAGAAGAGATCTGAGATCACCAGATAGAAGGCAGCTCTCACAGGACACCAATGGGATGTATCAAATATCGATGCTACATTCTCTTTTTAAATAGTATTGGATGCTGGATTTTCATCAGAATTTATTGCAGAGTTTTATTTCTCTGTTGGCATGACAAAGATGTTCTTTTATTGCTATCTTGGGGAGGTAAATTGCATTGGAGTGTTTTGTTTTAAAGTTCAAACCTTCAGTGAATGCAGGCGAGCTGCTTTTTTATCATAAGATTTCATCACACACCCTGTTCCTAGGGGATTTTTTGACTGTTAACAGTCCTATTGGTTCAAATTTTATTTCAGTAGATTTTATATTCTTTGGTATTGCCACCTCTCTTCAACTCTTGAACTCTCGCAGGCACCCACTCTATGAAGGCTCTGAATACAGGTTTCATTGTATGGGTGAAATATTTACTGAGCAGTAATAAGCTCCATACAGTGCTCAGTAAATGACACAGGTATATTGTTTTGGAAAATGCTCTGAGATCCTGCAGAGTGAGAACTTGAAAATACCCCTTGTTACATAGATGGCTTTGCATAATGGACTTCAGCTATTACAGTCAGTTTAGAAGCCAAAAGAGAATATAAGGCCACACTTCCCAAAATGCTGCTGCATGCACACCAAAGGAACACTTCATGGCTGCCAGTTTTCTAAAGGTAAAAGGAAAAGAAATGTGGACAATGAACAATATAAGTATATTCTCTGTGTTCATGTAAGTGTGAATACCATCGAGCTCCATGCAGGTTTTTTCCACCTGGCACACCATGTGCATTTTTAAATAAGGCTTCACAAATTAGACAATCATGTAGCACAGAAGGCAGTTCATTGCAGGAGGTTAACCAACTTAATTCCAGCAAATACTAGTTTTGGCAGTAATTTCATAAGGAATTGGTCCTTTTCCTTGACATCAAGAGAGAGGTATGGCCCCAAATCCACACTGAGGGGTGTGAGTGACAAATAGTTCAGAAAAGGTTTACATCCTGTGCCATACATAATTTAGGGAAACTGGTAGGAACTATTATTATTTGGTAAATTAGATGATTTTATAAGTAACTAAGAGACAGCAGCATAGGCACTGATATCCCAAGCTGGCACTATGAAATAGCATAGCAGTAGTGAATTGTTCTGGAAGTGTTGGAAATAATAGAACCTCTTAATAATTGTAGTTAACAATTTTAATTCTAAATTAATTGTTTAATTGTAACCAATATATATGTATTAATTATAAATAGTTTGTTATTCTTAAGTTACTCTTAGCTAGCATTTAGCAAAGTTGTCATAAGCAGCTAGTGTGGGAATAGAGTTTGGGAAAATTAATGAAACTTTAAGTTTTGCTAAGCTCACCTTGATATGGTTCAATGAACAAGGCCTAGGAGAGAGTGATGCATTGTTGAAATTGGATACAAGAAACACAAGATTTATGGACTACAAGGACATTTTGCAGAAACTAGAAGATGGAGAAGAAGCTAACAAAGACTCAGTATATGTGTGTTGAAAAGTCCCTTCCTGGAAAAAAGATACTAAAAAGACTGAAAATATACACTAATTACCATGAGAAGTGAGAAATATCCAATAGAAGATGCATTAATGGAAGACAATTATGTAATTTAGAACCAATGAACATTAATTTCTTTGATTGCTAAAAATGCATAAATAAGTGAATGAGGTTTGTATCCACATTTGTGTAGAGGCCAGAATTTTGTTGGCCACACACATGCCTCCAGGCTAATAATAAAGTAATACCTTTACTCACTGACACTAAAAAGACAGTGTTAGAAAGTCTTATTTATCCTGACAGTTTTGGAGGATTTAGTAGCTGAAACGTCATTCAGCATTCAAGGCTCTACTGTGACTTGCCGTGGCCTCTCAGCATTCCCTCATCTTCTGAAAACACTGCTGAAGGTTCCCTGTAAGCTGAGCCTAATAGAGCAGTGGCAAAGAAAAATCAAAATCTGCAACTAGCAGTTACCAAATAACCCATCTGTCACAGAAATGTCTCCATTCAATATTTAGTAATAAAAGGCATTTAATTAGTTACGTGTCAGAGTCTATATCCCTGGCCAACCTTTAATTTTATTGCTTTAGCAAAATCAGCTGGTTAAAGCCAGACATCTGTATCTCTGAAGGAGTGGAAACTATGATATGGCAGCAAGTTCTTCAGGCTGTCACCATCTATCCAAAGTTTACTAGGCCAAAAATAAGCTAAAATCTATTCTCATAAAGGCATAAAATTTGGCTCAAAATGCAAGAAATGACAGAGTTGTTTTATATCTTAAATGTGAAATACAGTTTGTCATGTGACAGGTTTGAATGTAGAAGTCACTTATCTGACTTGCTTCCTGTTAAGTGTTATCTTCAGAAATTCAGAAATTTTAAACAAACTCTTTATTGCATAATTGCCTCAGATGACCGCTCAAACCTTTGAAAAAATGCATATGTGTGGATCAAAGTTAATATTTATGTACTGAATTCATGCAATAGAATTGTGACCAGATCTACAAAGCATAGCCCAGCTATGTGCTCTGTGTGCCAGTTCCTTGGGTGGTGCTTGGATTATTGCAACATTGCAGTGCTAATATTCCCCGAAGCTCTTGCTGGCAGTTTTAAGGCATGATGTAGCAAATCTGTGGGTGGAATGCTGCCCAGTTCTGAGGTAGTTTGCTTGGTTTGGTTTTGACTTCTGCATAAACAATTTGCATGTTGACTTTTAACATTGTAATTAAAGGAGACTGTGCCTACACCTTTTCCTGTTTCTTCCACAGGCTCCTTGAGTAAAGCATTTAGTCAGCTTCACTTTGCTTATTTTATGATCTTCCTTTGTTTCATTAGAGTTCACATTTCATTTGAATGCTACTGAATATTCCTTCTAAATGTTCACAGTTGAAAATGTCAAATGTATAGAGGCTAGTCATCCATGCCAATCACTGTTGTCAAATTTGCACAGGAGTTTTCACTATTGAAATATGCTGTGTTCTCATACTACCCTTGGAATAAATTACATAAGGCACTCCTGTTTCATAATCCAAATTCTCACCAGAGCAGTAATATCAAACAAAATTCAATTGGCAAGTAGGATTAAGTCCAAAAAAGAGAAAACACAGCTCTACTTTGTTTTACACACTTCTCTTTATAATTTAATTCTGTACAGAGATTATTTTGAAGATTTAGTTCATTGATTATCTTTAAGGTAGGCTACAAAAGTTGTAAAAATCTTCAAACACCTATTAAATTTACATCATCATCAATAAACAGAAAGGTAAATCCCCAGTGACAGCTTTATTTGGTCTAAACAGATAGAGCTGCTTTGAAAACAGCAAATTTACAGATTTGCACTGTACAAGAATCAGACATATATGTACACAGAAATATACAGAAGTTAAATATTTCCATGCAATAGAAGTTGTGGAGTCAGCTGCTCTAAAAGCTACCAAACAATTTCTATTATGAAAGGGCAGACGGGTCTAATCTAGCAGTAATGCTGAAAGGCAAAAGGAAGTATTTCCATTTAGAGCATGATTTAAATTAGTTAGGGCTCCCAGGTCTGGATGAGAATGGATTGGATTGGATTGGATTGGATGGGAACTTACAGATCATCTAAAGAGCCTGGCAGCAGCCAGGTTCAAAGCAACAAGAAAGGTAATTTTTCGTGTGACAGGTGGTGGACCTGTGCAACATCTTGCCACAATTGCAGGTAGTAAAGTTCATATGGGCACAAAGAGAAGTCTTCTAAGGGTTACTTAAGACTGCCAAATAACATCCAGCCCTAGGAAAGACAGCTGGAAACAGCTGAAGTGCAGGAATATATTAGGAAAAAGGTGTCATTCCTGCCTGCCTAGTGCTTCTTTCCTGGGCCTCTCTGTATGGCTGGTGCTGGACATGGGGCACTGGGCTAGCTGAGCCTCTTGTCTGACCAGTACACCCAGTACAGGTTCTTAGATGATACAGGTTCTTGGGTGAAAACATCAGTGATGCATTTCAGAGTAAATGAAGCCTTACCTCCTTTACTCCATGCAATAGTAATCTTAAGCATCTTTGCCTATTTCAGAGCAGCACACTACCAAATAAGCCTGTTCTACAATTTGTTGCTAAATCAACCCTCATAATCACAGCATGGCAAAATCTGGATATGCTAATTTTTAATCAAATAAATTACCAACAAGTGCCGATTTGAAATACCAGCAAATACATTGCCTAGTAGTCTGGCATCTTCCCACTCTGGCTAACTGATTTCTGTTAATCATACTTTATATGATATACAGAATAATAACTGTTGGTATTAAAAGGTGTCACCACCTCAAATTTATATTTATTATGTTTTTCTTGACTGAGTTGTGCAATTACTCAATGACAAAAAACTTACACGGTGGTGTGATATAAAATCATCTTCATGTACTAAAAGGAGAAGGACCACAGAGGGATAAATAATTAGGAAATAGTTTCCTAAATAATTAGGAAAGTTTTGATTCAAATTTGATTTTTGTTCAAATTGGTTTACTTGTAAAGTGAGATGACTCCATCACCAACAAGTCCTGCTGCTAAGTGTTCTGGGGAAACCATTAACACACTATCAATAAGACTAATGGGCTTGTCCACAAGGGGTAATCGGTGCACAATAAAGCAGGAGATAAATCCAAAGCACCTCAGCCAGCTTGCAATAACTACTGTAGCCTATTTCCACATCCAGGAAAAAATTAATGGCACAGTATTTTATACCTGAGAACTTAGACTTATACAAAGTTGTAAGTGACAGACACTGTGAGAAGTACCATGGTCTCGCTAACTGCTAAAAACCTTCTCTCTGTTGTCTAAAAAATCATCCTTAGTCACCTGAAGCCTTTCCACCTTCACAGACAGAAAACATTGTAGTTGCCCATATGAGGCACTGCACAGAAGTTATTTTAATAAGGAAATATTGCATATTAAGAAGAGTCATTTTTCTTTGAAATACACATGCAGCTATTAATTGTAAAGTTGGGGAGACTGTGCTGGGTTTGACTGGAAGAATGCACAAATCTTTGAAAGTCGTTGAGTTTGTCTTTCACAGACTGTTCAAACACAAGTGGAATATCCATGAAGAAGCACAGTGGTTCCTTGGTTAGTAAACCAGGGGAGAAGAACAACATCTACCAACACCACCACACTGAATTCACAGCCTTAGAAATAGGTAGAAAAAAACAGATCCACAAAATCAGTCTTGGTAGGTCAACTCACTGTTGCAACTCTGGGTGAGTTTTCAGGGGAGCTGCAGACTCAGTATCTGTCTTCTGGCAGCTTTATGAGATGAACAATTTCCATTCAGTGTGTGTGCTTGGACACACATGCACTCTGAATAAACATATCACCCACAAACTCCACAGTATCTTTTACAAATATCATCAAAATCAATTCAAAAGCTCAAAATGGAGATTAATCAAAAAGATGTTGTGACAATAGTGAAGCAGGTTCAGTGGTCTAACTGGTCCACATATAGTGGTCACATGTTCCTGAACAATCCAGCCACAAACAAGAACAAAACAAGCTGTGGTTTAAATATTTTGCCCATCTTCTGGTACAAGCTGATATGGACTTTAATCTTATTTTATTTATGAAAGAATTAAAGCCATTTCAATAATGTCACATTTCATTCAGTATACATTTGAAGGTTAGCTATCAAGTAAAATCTGTTTTTCAGAGAAGATTTTGTTAAAGGCCTCCATGAAAACCACCACTATATCTTTACTCTTTAGATGTGCTTGGCTTACTCTTGTTCTTGTTCAGACTGTAAAATAAAACAGGAGCTTACTGGGATGCACTGCTATAAAACTGGAGCATTTATTATATCCTTTTAGCAATTTTTAGTCCTAAATTATGTATAGACACTTCATCTTATTATGGAGTTTTGTAGGATTACGGCTCAGAGAACCCTTGTTTTGAAAGAAATATATTGCAGGGAGGTAAGGCAAAATACTGGCTTAAGTACTGTTAAGTGCCATTGAGTTCACCTCATTTGGGAACATCTTTCCACAACCCTGGTAACACTGCAGTTTGTAGCAATAGTTATTAATTATTATTTTTCCTACAGTGTCTTATATTATATTAATACAGTAATATATGTGAAGAAGACAAAGAAGGGCTTGTTGACAAAAAAAGAGGTAGTCAGCAAGTGGAGAACTAGTCACAAACTGCTGGGTCACAAACTGGGGAGATGGAATACACTCAAGGCAGAACTCTGCTTGAAGAGACAGAGCTGGCTGTAAGAGAAAAACCTACTGTAAGGAATAACATAAAGCCAGACACCCAGACAGTGTTACTTCATGGAGCCAGAAGTCCAGAAAAAGAGTTTGTATATCAAGTTTTCTTGTATGTGCTCCAAAATAAACCACAGGCAATTTTGTGTAGATAATTTCTGGCTTCCTCTAGCATGCATGTTAATTACTGCAAGTGTTTTTAATTAATCAGAATTTTAAATATGGGAAACATGCTTTATGCAATAGTAATAGGGTTCTACAGAAGCTTAAGCTTTCAACTACTAGAAGTTCAGCATAAAAATGTTGTGTTCCATTTTAATTTACTATTCAGGGCTTTGCTATAATTTTGTGCAAACAGGCAATGAGGGACCACTAAAATGCAACTAGTCCTGCTGGCACAGCCTTGCAATGAATTTAACATAAAGGTCTGTTTCTCTAATGCTAATTTAGTGAGGCTATAAGCTGAAAGCAGAAACAGATTTAAATGAGATAATGGCAGAGGTTTACACTGCTTTTATTTTCTGCTACGGAAGATCTGGGGAAAATATTCCACCTAAGTGGTTGCATTTCACTCAATTTCCTGGATAAATTTTATTGAATAAAATCCCACAAATTTAAAAGGAAATGCCAGAAAATTGAAATCAACAACAAACAGAAAACTGAAGAAAAGCAAAAGAAATCAAGTGAGGAAAGATTTTGCATTTAGTCCAGGGGCAAGGGAGATTTTAAGACTTAAGAATATAAGGCAGTAAGGCAAGTATGCCTCTTAACTGTTTTCACTAAAATGGTCTGGAGGAAAGAATGAACATCGTGATATCTGAGGTACAAAATCAATGCTATTGAGATTATATGAATCAATTTACCCTTTTCTTCCAGCAGCCAATTCAGTCTGTCTGCAACATCTGCTGGATTCCATTCAAAATGTTCATATGAAGAAGATTCTCATTGACAAAATATGTAGGCCTACCTTTATTTTTGTTTAACTGTGTTTACGTGTACCTATAATTGCTTCCCCTTTCTCCTGCATGTTTCATAGAGTCAATGTTTCCGGTAACTAAAGTAGGCACTTTTTAACTACTTGTCTGCACAGACTCCAGAAGAATACTGACCTGAAGAAACTCTCCACATTTCACTGCAATTACATAATCATTACTATTAGCCTCAACTGCTACCCACTTCCATAAGCTATTTTATCATAGACAGATAATTTCATAGTTCCCTACAAGCAGTGCATAAGAAGCAGATTGTGACTTAACAGCAAATAACTATTCAACCAAAACACTAAAATTTGATGGCAATTACATGAATGGTAGTACATTACAAGGCAGCCAGCTATTACAAATTTAAAGCATAAACTGCTCTCCACACAATAGTTTCTGACACATGTATTAAATAATATTTTGAGAAGGTTTCTTTTTCTAGCCTGACATAAAGACTAAAATCCAGGTTAAAAAAATGTTCCAAAACTCTCCACCTATTGGTCAGGACTGAGGTTATTGCCTGTCAAGTATGATGGGCCCATTTATCTCAAGTTAGTGTAAGAGCTATGGTCTGATCTGATGGTACACAAGCAAGCTGCAATTTCATCGCTCCTATTTACTTGATTTCCTTTTGCTCAATTTAGGTATGAAACTGGGAGCTGAACCTACTGTCACTCAGGAGCTCTTACTGGTTGTGGAAATGAAGCTATCTGTCGTAAAACTGTACCTGTAATACTTCACAGGCTGAAGTACTGAGAAAATTTTCTGCAGAAATTGCTCAGGGCAAAATCAAATTCTCACTTAGTACAGAATTTTAATTTCACTCCTATGCAGGCAGTTGTGTGTGGTCTCTAGGATTTATGAAATACACTGATTGAAAACTCTGCTGGAGAGACTGCTCTATGTGCTCCTGGACTGAAAATGAGGAGCATCCCTCATAACCAGGCCCACTAGAGAGCATCTATTCTCTGCTGCTACTCATTATCTATCACTCAATTATAAAAGGCTTCTATCCTTGATTTCTTCCATCCGTTATACTTTTATTTCAGATTGGAAGAAACTCTCTCAGCAAGTATAAGATTTAGGATCCTGGCTCTGAAATGCTGAAATTAACTCATTGTTGGTATTTCTGAAATAATTCAGATGATATTTCAGGATGAAGGAACAGTTTATCCTGCTCTTTTTTTCATGTCTCTTCTTGTTGTTGTTTTTTAATACATTTCAATGCCAAGTATTGATATTCTATTCAGAAGGTCCCAACTTCATTTCTCACTATTTGTTTTAATATTAGTTTCTATTGAGAGGTCACTGAGAATAAAATAAGCAAAATAAGACTTGAAAGCCTTACAGCCTTCTTATTTCATGAAGTATACTGCAGAATAACTTTACATGTCTCAGAAATAAATCTGCATCTCAACTTGTAATAAGAAAGATTTCTTCTGCATGTGGCAGAACTGTGAACATCTATATGAAAATTTATCAAGTCTGATAAAAGGGCAGATCAGCTTTCACTGTGGCTATGAATTAATTTACGAGGTTACAGAAAGGTTCTATATTCTTCCCTTCTCTTCCAGAAAAATCAATGCCTTTTTTTCCCCTTCTTTTTTTTAGTTCTGCATTTAAAAGACAATTTTCTCTTTACAGAGGTACAGACTATAAAGAAGGTGCTCAGGGATGGTGGCAGTCACCAGCAGCAACAAAACTAAGGAACTCACATTCATGAGAAGAGTCCTCAGACAGAAAATAAGAGAAATAGAAGCATTAAGGGAGAAGACAATGCATAAAGGTGAATTGAATGAAGGGATATACCTTGAAGAAGAAGCCAAGATGCAGAAAGAATGGGTTCACAAACAGAGGTCAAACCAGAAACCTGAGCAACTAAAAATTTGTATGAGACATTTTGATAAAATCAAGATAAAAGTAGTTAAAAATTGATATTAAATAAAAAAGTAAAACTTCAAAGTAAGGAAACACTGAGTGAAAGAGTGTAAAAAGAGCAGTTCCATGAACAACAAAATTCCTCTTGTCTGATTTCTTAAAAATTTGTTTCTTATGACTTCACTTTCTTTTGTTGAGGAAAATACAAACTCTGAGCAAAGTTTTTCCTGGTGTTGACTATAAATAATAACTAATAATTGTACATTCACTGGAAAAAGGAGCACATGCTGCAACCTTTCCAGCAGGAAAGGCAAGTGCAAATCTTTTTTCTTCACCCAGTCATCAATCTTCATGAAAACTGCAGGAAGTTGGTATTTTTAAGATATTCACTCTGTTATTGCTGAGGTTTCAGCTTACCAATGGGTTAAAGAATGGGTCATTAGATTTAGATGCTCACATAAACACACACATAGCTGAATCAAATAAGCCTTAAGAAATAAGACAAATTGGGTGGAACAAATCCCAGTGGAAGAAGAGCTAGGATTATTGAGTGGAAAGGAGATGAATGAGGCAAGACAAAGAGAGAACTGACTTTGTCATGGCTCCAGGACAAATGGTGAATAGGAGGTAAAACATATTGAGACCGTGTTTAATAGAAAGAGACCTGAGAAGAAGGCAGAAGAGACTGAGTTATTGAAAAACAGGAGAGGAAGGACCGTGAACAAGCTGTGTCTGACTGCTTCTGAAGTAGCAAGGGGAAGAGGAAGCTGATAGGCAATATGGAAAAAGAGGTTTGAAGGCAGAAGAGAGCTCAATAAACTGAAGGAGGAGATAACGAGAAGAAAAGTGAGCATATGCAGCAGTGGAAAATACAGTAGTGCCACCTAACTGAAGTGACAGAAGGCAGTAGGCTCAGGCAGCCAAGGACAGAGATGTGGATATGGAGAAAGGATAGGCTGACATAAGGATGAACTGTGTGAAGACAATTGGGTAATGGGCATTAGATCACTTCTCCCTTGCAACTGTGTGCCAGGGCATGAGGATGAAGGCTGGAAAGGGCTGGCAGGCCTGCTCAGCTATTCTGTGTTGTGGACACTGCCAAAGGGGCAGGTGGAGCATAACTGGTAAATGCTTTGTTCATGGGAGAAATATTGAATTATGTCTGGTAATTATACAGCAAGGGAACTAACGATAATAATGATGCGCCTGTGTATCAGTATCTCTGGGAGTATCAATTAATCATTTTTACCAGTCAAAGATGGTTGTGAACTTTCCAACAAGAGCAGGCTGGTATCGGCGCTGGGATGGGATCAGCATCTTTGATGAGTCATGGAGTGGGATTCCAAGGGACTGCCAGGCATCCAGCCCCTACAAGCAAGGGAGCCAACTGGCTTGGGGGCTTAGAAACTCTGAAACTGCTTCCAGAGGGCAGACACATCTCAGCGATCCATACCAGGGAAGGGAGCAGACACTAAGTAAAATTAACACAATCATGAAAGTCACAGCTGCTGTTCAGGAGGTGGGCAGCACTGAGCCCAGTGAGCACCACACCAATTTCAGCCAGCAGCTGCCAGGGGTCATACTTCATTTCAGAAATCCCATGTGTTGGTATTTGCAGATTATCTTTTCAACAGAAATTCCATCTTACAGGAAACATCAGAAAATCGTGTCTTTCCCAGTCTAAATAAAATATCCCTGTATTTCTAAGATTTGGCCAACTTTGCCACATGTATTTGCTATTTGCAGGATCATAGGTTTCTGAATCATGGTGAATCATTGAAAGCTTTTTGCACTTGGAAATTTGTGCATCATTCTTCAACACACATCACTGATTTGATAATGGACATAAAATCCTTCTGGTATGACTTGAGTCCTCTCAAATGCAGTTCATGCAAAGGGGAAGAGACGCTCTGCTGATACTGTTCCAGATCAGCAAAGGTGCAGAACAGACAAATACAAACCGAGTCAATAAACTGTAAACATTCATCATTGAATGTTGAATTCAACTCAAGAGAAGTTTCAAAAATTTCAACCTATGATTTACTGTACTTGTATTTCACCATCTGTAAATAGGGAACAGGCTTCTATACTCTGAGATGCAAGCCCAATAATTTTAGTGTATACAGAAGATGCCTGTGGGTCTTGGGGACAGCTTGGAGGAATTTTTTTGCTCTTTGTTTGGATACAGCTCCACTAAAACCCAAGCTTTCTAAACACACAAAAGATGACACAAAACTAAAAAGAGTTACTTTTCTTCCAAAAGATTTCTTCAACTAATTTCTTCTCCCTCTTGCTATTTATGGTATCCCCTTTCTTGTCTTTCTCTATCATGTTCTGTGAGGTTGCTGCAATGTCCTGTCCTTCACACAGTCAGAGGTTAGCCACAGTGACGTTACAGCAGCCTGCACAAGGATGATAAAAAGCAGATTTGCTTCTCTTTCAGCCACTGCTGAAACACAGAAGCTGGAAACTGTTTAAGATCATAGGGTTTGTTTCTTGCAGTGACAAGCTGGCAGGAGCTACTCTCCTTGTTACTTATCAGAAAGAAGTTAGCTGCCTTTAACACGATCTCTCCTTGCTGCTGTCTTAGCTGTTCTTTCAGTAGCATTCTGACATAGACCAAGTCTAAAATGTCACCTTATCATGTCACATGTTGTAATTTAGAAAGAAATATTTCTATTACAAGAAAAATAGCCTTCTTTATCTGGTTTAAGGATGTAGGTATAAAATGGAAAATACAGAAAAAATATTTAACCCTCAACTGCGAGTACTATGTAACTGTAAGGTTATATTTACTAGTACCATTACTGTCTCCCATTTCAAAATAGAATCATCCTTCTAGATATAAACATTTTCCCTATATTATTTATGTGTTTAGCATTATACATAGATGAGCTCTGGGACAAGGTTTTTATAGCAAGTTTCTGGTCTATGACAAAACAAAAATAATGACCAAGCCCTTTCTGAGCAAGGAACTGTAGAATCATGGCCATCTGGAAGAGTTCATTTGCTGATATAACCACGTTTGTTTTCTCTTATGGGTCTTACAGTCAATTCTAATCTGTAGCTCTGGATTTCTTATATATAGGAGAGAAGAGAAAAAAAAGAAAAGAAAAAAAAAAAAGAAAAGAAAAAAATAGTAAAAAAAAATAGTATTTACCAGTGGTTAGCTCAAGGAAACACACAGTGCTGGATGCAGTCTTGGCAATCTTTTTCAGTACACAGCCTTGGATGGCATAACTTTCCAAGGAAGATATATTGGCAGGTCAGTCCAGAATGCTCTGATGGCTATAACTGGACTAATGATCAAGACTTCTCAACTATAATTGGAAGAAAGTGTTCCACCTGCCGCTAGCTGCTGTTTTCTTCCTGTTCCCAAGCAGTGTAAATCTTGTAATCAATAAATAAATAAGACTGTACAGATCTTTTGTCTGCAAGAAGCACGTACAGCTGTGTGGGAAATGAAGCTGGAACAATATAAAACTCCCAGCTAAATGCGGTTAGAACATTTGAATAAACTGGGTGAAGCTCCCTGCAGAAAATCACAAGTTAACTATTAACAAGTCTGCAAAGTTGAACGGAGAATAGGAGACCACACAAGGCAGCAACGACAGAACAGTGACTAATTGTGTGCAGTCGTGACATTCAATAAACAGCAGGTTAGAAGAGGATGCAATGGCTAAATATAATATATTAGTGTCACAGCTGCCACTGTCTGTATCACTTTTCACCTTGTTTTCAAGATGAGATTAACTGTATTATCTATAAATAGACCAGACTGTGCAAGTCCTTTACCTACAAATAGCACACACAGTTCTTCACAAAGCACCTTGCTCAGGCTGGTTGGAGCAAAAGGAAAGATGTGTTGTGTAATGATGGAGAAGATGCTGGTGACAGTGGTTGCTGAGGCCAAAATTTTCCATGCAGCCACAGACCTGTGACAGCAATGGTACAAACTCCTTCCAGACTTTGCCATTATTGTTATTTTATGTTGATCCACGTGAGATAACTCTGCAGGTGAAAGATATATCTATAAACCTTAGCATCTTATTTCCTTGGTTACCAAGTGTGACCTTGATGCTGCTTCTAGTTTGCAGCCACTAGAAAACACACTGCATAATCATATACCAAGACAAATGTATGCCCTTAAGTAATCAAACCTGCTGGAATAAAATGAAGTAGTTGAGAATACAGTGAGATATTTTCCAGCAGGGATAGAGAGCCACTCCCAGCAGTTGGCAAAAATCATCCAGAAAAAAACATAAGTGTTTACTTTTAATCTTGCACATATCTTTTCTATCAGCACTTTCTGTGATTTTCTGCTTAGTTGGGTCTCATAGTCCTCTCCTCACAAGATCCTGTAATCATTCTCTGATAGCCATTATTGTCAAGAATCAGGAACATTCTTAAAGCTAAGTTTCTTCCAAGCAATTTATTCCCTTTCCCAGAATTATACAAGAGTCTCAGTTTGCATTTCATGCTTCAGAAATTACTTTCTCCTTCACCAAAACAAGGGTAACATTTGCCTTTTCCCCCATGTGAAGCAATTCAGAAATCCATCCTTCCTTTCCCCTTCCTACCCTGTTCAATCCTCTTGCTCCCTTTCCCATGTTACAGAAGGCTGCATTCAGAGTCCAGTGGAACAAGGTAAAGCAACCCCTGGCCAGCAGCAGTCATAGAGGAAAGCCTTTTGTACCCAACACCATGGTCAGCCAGGTTTGCCCATTGATAAACAGAAACAATACCTATCCCTCCACACCCTTGCCTTGGGGCCCAGGGAAGCTGGGCAGTACAGTTGAGTCAGACATGCAGCACATTCTTTCTGCCACAACAGCAGGCAGGATATCAAAGTTCAAGACACCTGGGCTTTGGTCACATACCTTGGACCAGGAAAAGACATTGGCTCTCCATCTCCCTGTCTGCTTCCTGAAGGAGTGCTGAAAGGAGCTACAAATGCTTTTGTCTCATTGGCATTATGCTAGAAAATTATGTTTATTTTACAGTGTAATTTTAAAGGAAGTCAGGAAGTTTCCTGAAGAAACACAGATACTCCTTGATTTTAAAAATCTGAAAGGATAATAAGTTGTTACTCAACAATATCTTGAAACAAGTACTTTTTCTAGAACAAAGTGCTGTCAATTTATATTAATAGTTTCATTATGATGCAAACAGAAGATACTCTGATCTAGAAAACAGACAAAATATCTCAACCATTACAAAGTAGCAAACTCAATTCATTATTTTTGAAATAAACACAGCTCTTTTATCATCAAATATGGCCCTAGTAAAATAAAATGTTCACTAGTAGTTAAAACTTAAGGAACAGATACATTAAAGTAAAAACGTCCTATGCTAAATTGAAACACCAAAATTCTGAAAGGAATTTGTCCAAAACTAGTTTTGATTTTATTACATTTTCCTGGGGAATATTTACTGAAATTTGGAAGTTCACAAAAAAATGTTCTTTTGGGACATTTAACTGCCAATCTGTTTTAATTACATTTTCTGGCCAGCGCTGTACTTGTGGAATTTTACTTTACAGATCCTTATGTGAAGTGTCCCATTCTGCATGGAAGCGCAGAAATCCTCATTCAGCTTTTTAGTTGCAGTGAAATCAGTTGTTCCAACCTTAGGTCAGGCATGTTGCTACAAGCTCAACAGCATTTTTGCCTCCTAAAGGCAAATGATCAGTAGCAGCCCTTGTCTCATGCCAAGTTCAAATCCAGGTGCTGGGGAGCCTCTACCACCTACAGACACTACTCTGGAGATGGTGAAGCTCTGAGCCCTTGCTTCTGGAGCAGCTCTGCTCTGTACCATTTGAAGTATCCATTAGCACCCATCCAAGAGGTGGATGACTTATACTGGAGGTAAACTGAGGCATGAAGTAATTATCCTTAGATGGTAAATATTACCCTGAAAATATAGAAGTCTAAATTAAAAGTGTCCTCTTTGGAAGAGAATTCTGAATTTGGTATCCTTTGCAGCTGGACTAGAGAGGCTCTCTTCATATCTTCTCTAAAAAGTGCACACAAGCTGACCAAACAATAAACAGGAGTCTGGATGTCAGGGCACATGGCACTTCCTGCTCCTTAACACCTGGTCAGTGTGGGATGTCAGGAAAGCAAACCAGCTCCAGCTATATCTAAGCTCTAAGGGACTGTCTCCAGCTTGAGACAACTCACATGGGCAGTCTGGCTGACCATTCCTCCATCATGTAGCATTTTCCCTACAAAACAACATTTAAATTGAAATATTGTCATTTATTGATCCTCAAGTAATTGCTTATAAACAACAACTTTTAGGCTGTACAGCAATCAATGTCTGTACTCCTGAGTGGCCTCAGTGGTCCCAGATTCATAGGCATGGAAGCAGAAAGCTGTGCCATTGCTTGTCATAGCTTGAAAAGTCTGAAGTCATGGGTCAGAGACCCCTGTTTGACAGCAGTTTCACATGGAAGACCAGAAATACCCAGTTCTGGACTCCTGGTCTATCTGCACATCCATGTGAACAAGGAGCAGGGGAGCCCAGTGGCTTTAAGCCTTGGGCTATTTCAAGGAAGACAACCAGTCTCATCAGCCTTAGCAGCAGCTGAAGAAAACTGGCATCCTTCCCTGTAGAGGGAAGTGTACCACTGTGAAGGTTTTCAGTAGCTCTGTTTCTTTGACTGAATTATGTCTCTGATTTTTTTTCCTACATTTTGAGTAATTGTGCTGGCAAAACTAGTTTATGGTTTAAACCAAAACTCAGTCTAAAGCAAAAATACCCTGAAGAAATCCCAAGAGGACACGGAACTCATTCACTCAATAACAGAGTTATCAAAGGCTTTGTGAGTAGCTGCTCTTTTATCATTTTTGGGCAGGTTTTCTTGCCTTCATAAAGATCATTGCAGCTTCTATTTAATGCAATGACCTTTAGAGAAACAATGGCAGGATTTCACATGGGCACAGAGGGACTCAGACCCTTAACCTTTTTGGGAGAGCCTTGCATGAGACAAACTCACCAATCTGAAAGGTAAAAGAGGAAGATGATGCAAAGTAATATTAGCACAATAGCATTCACCAATCTGTATCCTCAGGACCATGTTAATACATTAAATAGTATTTTCACTAACTCATGGTGGGTGTTATCCCCACTATGAGGAAAGGAAATCAGGAGGAGAATCACAAAAAGAGCTGAAAGGATCTTTTCTGCAAGAAGTCTGTGGAAAAAAAATGAATGGATGCCCTGTGGTTTTATTCTTAGCTAGTGTACCACTAGCTTTGGACTTGATGACATTTAAAATAGCATTGTGTCATGTTCCACTATGATGTCACTTGATGACATCAGTCAGGATGTGAGAGGCTCTGTGTAAATGCAGCAGAATTCAAACATCTCACTCAAATCTATGAAATTTCCTTTCAGTTAATTTCTCATTTACTGGGTAATCATATTTTCATGCTATTTCATGTAGAAGAACATGAAAAACAAAGGCACAAATTTAAGACAGTCAATTATTCTTTCTATCTCTCACAATAATTGTACATTGCATTACACTGCTTCCACACTTACATAATTTACCACTTACCTATTTGGGTCAAGAATTACTGACTTGCAGTTCATAGCATCTCTATTGCACTTACCAGTGTAAAAAGATGAAAACATTACCGAGACCTAGACAGTTCCTGACACTTTGAGTCTTTGCTGTGGTAGGAACAGTAACACAACTTCAGAGTCACCCTGCTGGTATTCCAGTTAACCAAATCCAAAGTCTGAGTCATACTTCCTGCTGTCAACAGTGCATTGGTCATCCACGAGGATTTGCCCTCACAAGAGTGAGAGCTGGCTTTGTTACCTGACTTCCTGCTGGGAGACAACAATGTCTGAGGAACCAAAAGTCTGCTGAAGAATTGCCCTTCTTGGTGTCTCTAGCCCTGGCCCTGGTCAGGCCCCAGGCAGTGCAGCACTGGTCTTGTTTTTGTGCCCCGAGAGGCAGGGAGTTGATGCAATTCATGCTACAATCGCTTCCGCTCCAGGGTGAGGTTTTACTGACTCGGTCTTCAATTACAGCTTATGTTGACAGGAGCTGACTTAAACAAAGATTAAATATAGTTGTGCTTCAGTGTGACTATTCACACATATAAGGAAGGTGATGAAAAATAAATGAAGAGTGTTTTATGGCTTTGTTGGGGTTTTTTAACTTTGTAATATATTTAAAAGCTATCTCCCACTGCTGTTCTCTTTTTCCAAATTTGACTGGAAGCTGGGACCTAATTCTCTGCTGCTTTGCATTAAACAGAGAAAATGCTGCTATCACAAGTTAGGTTTCTGCAACTCCCAGTTTTTAAATATGTAAATACAAGGGTATCACTGAGAATCAGACCTAGACAGCAAGATTTTTAGCTGAAGTCAAATAAGCTCTTCTGATTTACCCAAACTGATTACCCCAATTTGGTCTTTACTTGAAGCTTAATGTGCTTCATGTTTAAACTTACCAAGGAAATCTGACAGTAACTGACTGACAAGCCCACAGCTGCATAACAAAGCAGCTTTCACTTTTCATTTGAAATCATATTTAGTTAAGAAAATCAAATTCTCCATTCATATGAGCTATCCAACAGAGGCATAGAGAAGATAATACAAAGAAACTCATGGACGGCTTTTGCCAAATGTCCATTTAACTGTCACTTGAAGACAGAATCACTTAATTATCACTACAGTGATTACTAATTAAAGCTAAATATTTTAATTTCAGCCTTCTGGATGATTTTGGTCATCTTTGTCAATTGTGATTAATCAGATATTTGCTCCAAAATACTAGATACCAATGAACTCTAGTGCTTCCTGTTCGTAAACACCTTTCTTCCCTGTCGGCGTTCACAAATCCTACTTAAATAAAGCCTCACCACTGCACCAGACATAAAGATTCTCAAAAATTATTTGGCTGCATGCAAGAAAGCTCAATAATTTCTCAGATAAACAGTAGGCTTCAGTTAAACCTCACATACCCTAGCATTTTTCATGGCTTTGGTTGGTCTTGTCCCAATTTTTTTTTCTAGCTGGGGGTGAGCTGTTCTATAAGAACCTCCCAGTACCTCACTATGAGTTGCCTGAAAATGCAAGATGACTACAGAACAAAGCAGACTTTCTTCAAGAGATTAAAAGCATGCAAATAGCATCTAAAACACCAATATCATGAAAATCCCAGACAGCTCATCTATTTGGCAAAGACAGACTCTGTAAGTGAGGAAGTCACAGAGGTTAGGAATATGAATGATTTCAAATGAATGTGTCCAGCCAGCCACACTATCCTTTTAAAGACAAAAATGGTAT
Source organism: Cettia cetti (assembly GCA_013401135.1). Classification (NCBI taxonomy): domain Eukaryota; kingdom Metazoa; phylum Chordata; class Aves; order Passeriformes; family Sylviidae; genus Cettia; species Cettia cetti. The sequence continues at coordinate 43,422 of VZUI01010322.1, read as the reverse complement.
ATTTAAAAAGAAAGGCTGTTTACAACTTCAGAGCATTTTAGAAAATAAGCTCTAGTGAACAAGCAAATCAAGACAATTTGTTTTGCTGCAAGAGCTAGTATGAAACAGATTTCAAAATGTCTGATTCTAATATAAGGACAGAGGCTGGTGAACCCAGCAAGACAATGAAATTCTTAAAAATGAAGGAGACTTGAACAAATGGATGTGCTCATAAATGCTGCATAATGTTTGAGATACAGCCATCTCCCTGATTGTAAGAACACTTCACTGTGGTGACAGAAGGCTTGCTGATCGTCAACTTGTCACCAAGAGGCAATTTTAAAACTTAAACCAAATATGGATTTTTTTAATCCAGAGTCTTGTAGACCTCCTTCTTGAATGTAAATTAAAGAGTTTAAAATGGTGCTGTTGAGGATTGTGCACAGAAATATTTACAAGGGTGAAGCAGCACCCAAAAGGCTTTACAAAAGAAGAAGCTCTTTGGTATATGTAAATATAATAATATAAAAGAGGATTTCTCCATATGGAATAGCATGCCCAGAATATGAAGAAGAAAACTTTAACATTTTAGCTATCAATGGTAAGTGCATCAAATTTTGGAGAAATTATTTTGTGATTCATTTTCAAATGGATCAAAAATATCTACAAAAATCATCTGCCCTATCCTGCAGGGGAAAAAGTTGAAAAACTAAACAAAAATCATTGTGTATAAATTAAGACATTAATTAGAGCCCTGTGTGGTAGTTCAAGCAGGCAAAATTATCTGATAAAATTCAGAAACTTCTTGCCTCTCTTTCACCAGAACAAGCAAACAGAACCAAAAGCACAAAGAAATACTTCAGGAGAGGTTCCAATGCCCAAGATTAAAACACAGTAACTGAGAATATGTTTCAAACATGTTAGGGCCATGTGCATGAGAACCTTTGGAAGATGGGGTATTAGAATGCAATTATAACTCCATCATAAAATGGTAAACTAACTCTCATTATAGCAGTTACAAGGTGTTTTTTTCCCCCAAAACTCTGCCACCCAGGAAACATCACCTGGTAATTAAAACTATCTTTTCGAAAAGACAAGTTATACAGCGAAAAAAAAAAAAACCAAAAAAAACCCAAAACAAAAAAAAACCAACCCACAAAAAACCAAAACCAAACAAAATACCCCCCCCCAAAAAACCAATAAAAAAGGGAAAATAAAAAAAAATCAGAACTCAGAAATTTCTTTTAATCAGAAGGAAAATAATTTTTTTTTCATATCTTTATAAACAGAAATTGTAGCAAATAGATGATTTCTTACCAGGAGGAAGGGGGAAAGATAGGGAAAGAGAAAAGGGGCCATTCAATAAAAATGTATACTGTTTGCTTATGTTATTTATAATATTTCTGGACAAGAGACAAACTAGGCTAGCTTCATTAGAAAGTATAATGCAAAGACTGAAGTTTCCATGATCAAGAGTATGTCTAGAATATATGATTCATAGCTGGTTTTAAAAGATAAACTGCATAAAAACTATTAAGTTATTTAGTCTAGACTGTAAATATGAAATAACAACAGAAGACTGAGATGAGATCATGCAGATGATAAATTCTTGCTCCAAAACTAACTGTCAGGCCAGATTCACTACAATCTAGTTTACAGAATGTGTATTTCCCTATTGTTATCTCACAAAATATGTAATATTTCCCCAGATGTCTGTATGAAATGCAGAACAGTCTGGTTTTCCTTCATACATACAATATGGGAATACTAGATGGTAAAAATATTTTGAAGATCCATCTTGAAAGCAATAAAAAATTGTTACAGACAGAACTTGAACAGGACTTATAGACACATGTATTGGGATTCAGTCCATTCAGAAGATTTAAGATGGGCATGAGGAAGCTACTCTTGCTGCTGTTCTTTGCAGGCAAATAAAAGCAATCTAAAAACCATGGACCCAAGGAACAGCTCCCATTATATATTGCTGGGAAAAAAAATGGTTAGTGCAGTATCTAATAATGGAAGACTAGACATAATCTGTGAGAGTAGTGCCACAAAAAATTCTCAAAATTGGACAAAAGGAGTGGTGTACCTTGCAAAGAAAAGATGACTGAAGAACTGAGCTTATGGAGAAGCTTTGATACAGATAGTGCAATCTAAAAAGAACAGAAGTAAATCTAAAAGAAGATAGTTCAATCTAAAAAGAAGAGAAGCAAAGAACATCCCAAGGAAAAAATAATTGAATTGGATATTCATCCTTCTCTAATCTCCAGTACTGCCTTCCTTCAAATGCATTTTCACTTTTTCCATACTAGCAAATATTCAACTCCACAGTAAAAGCTACTGGAAAAGGCTAACTATTCATAATATTTAAAAAGAGGATAGCTACACTCAATATGCAGTTATGTATTCTTAGTCATGTAGACAGCTGTCTTAATACCTACCACAGTAACTGCAATGGAAATGTTTTTCTTACAAATGGATAAAAATAAATATTCTTAATTTTGAAGAGATTGTTTTAATTTTTTTTACAAAAACACTCTTTTCTTGGTTTCTCTGTACCTTTTCCCTACTCAAGTGCTTTAATTTACAAAGGACAAATAACTAATCTGCAAAGAAATGCAAAGGAAAATGAGTTTAGTGGGACAGATCAAAACCAACTTCTTTCCTTCAGCGTCTTGGCTACTCAGATTACTTTAGGACTGTTATCACTAGGGTGGAATGGCCCAGAGGCACAACATCCTTATTTATCCTGATGCTTGAAGACGAAAATTGCAGCTGCATGTATACATTCAAAGCATTAAAGTACAGATCAAGTCAGGGAAAGCTCTTTAATTATTTAAGAAATGGAGATGATAGATGAAAATAAGGAAGCAAATACAGCCTGGTCAGAAAGCTAGACACATGTCAGGATAAAGAGGACTCCACTTTCTGTCATTGGAACAAGAGCAGACATGAGCAGAAACTTTTTGTACCACATCCAGACTTTCTACCTGTAAATTTGCTTTGCAGAAGGTTGAAGAGGAATTAAAACAGGTGAGGGAGACACCCTTGAACTGCAGCTCTGGTTCTTGCAGGCTAAATGCCATACTATTGGGATTACTGCAAAATCTTGTAATCAGTGAAACAGGGAATTTAGAGTTTACTCTTCTGCACAAGAATGAACTGCACTGGGAATGACACAATTCCCATCAATATTGATGTACCTTTCCAAACATCTCCTGTTTTTACAGTCTACAAATTAAGTATCAATACCAGATTTTATGTCTCTTTTCACTCCTAAAGAAACCAAGAAGAAAAAAGAATAGAGATACAGTGTGGGACTAGATAATAAAATATTTACCAATTTCAGTCAGTTTCCATGTTTTGAAGTATTTTTTGTTTCAAAGCAAGGATGAAGAAGCAGTATTAATGGTAAGACAGAAATTTGTATTTCAGTCCAATAAACAGGGCAAAATTAAATGGGAAATAGTTTATGTTCTCTCTTTTGCAGTACCATTCCATACAGACAAGACTAAATAACCTTGACATTAAGACTCCAAACTATATTTGTGAGGTCAAGTTTCCACTCCCAGCTGAAGAGCTGCTGTATTATCTCAAGCCAGGATTTTTCCCTCTTTGTGGCTTCAGTTTCCATTGGAACATAAGGGGTAGTATGACAGTCATACTCAGCTTAGTACAACTTACTGCATTTTAAATTGTAAGGCAGACAGTGAATCTTGCTGCTTGTTCATGTAGACACAAAAACAATCCTATTTTTGTCTTGCAGCTATTCAAAGGGTTTTGTTGTTGGCTCTGCCTCTGTATTTGTGCTTTGAGTATATACTGCAAGTGCTGATATATCAGGATGCAAGGTGGTCTCACAGCTTGTATAGAACCAAGTGATATCCACAGTCATGAAAATACTCTGCCCCTCTCACACACATGCACACTAAGCTGCCTGTCTGCACTGGTCTGGCAGTCAAAGGAAGCTCCAAAAAAGCTGCTGAGGAATTCTTGCGGTATTATCGGAACCATATCTTGTGAAAGATTCATTTCAGTAATTTTATTACAAGCTCAAGGAGTTATGAGTGCATGAACTGCAAGTTGCCTACCCTACAGCCTCTCAAAACAAACAAACAAACAAACAAACAAACAAACAAACAAACAACAGAATTAAGAAGTTTTATGACATCACTGTTCTGCAGTTGTAGTGCATTCCCCATCTGAGCACAGAACTTATTTACTTCAAGCAATGAAAAACATGCTCTAGAGTCAAGGAAATTCCATGCAAGGGATCCAAACAAGAAAAATGGCTGTAGAAAATTTCTGCAAAGAGCAAGCCAGCCACTTTTTCTCATATGTTGTATTACATGGCATAACACTGCAAACTATACTTTGAAGAACAAATCTGCCCTGCCAGCCAGACGATGCCAGCATTGTTCCTGCCCAGCTCTACTATTTTAATGATCAATGACAGAATCTAGTGTCATTATTACTCTTCCACTGTGTCATCCTCAGCTCTTGGACTAAGAACCATCCATCAGTATCCTCCAAAAAGCTACCAGTAATGTTGTTCTACAAATGTTCTTGATATACAGAGATGGACCAAAATCTTAGAAATATCTAGAATAATCTCTAATATAATTAATTCAGCACCGACCGCCAAGCTATTATCTGATGCAGAGTTAAGACTAGAAGACATTTTCAACAGCACTGCTTTGAGACAATTGTTTGACAGGAGGCTGTTTATAGGAGTGTTATTAGACCTAATATTAAAGATGAAAGCAAAAAATATCTTTTTTCCAAAAAGTAGTCAAAGATAAAGCAGAAAACATTTGATATTCTTTTTTTCCTGCAGTTCCTTTCTGTTCAGAAAAGGCTGAATGACCTTGACAGCAAGACTTCAGACCGTACTTGTGAGATCAGGTTTCCATTCCCAGCCTCTGTTGAAGAATTGTAAGACTTAAGAAGCCTCTGCTGTTGCACAAAGATTGAATTTCATTAACATGAAACAAACAACCCAGGGTTCAGAATGCTGCAAAGTAGATCAAAAGGTTAATTCTTCCTTTGATGGAACAAGAAAGAGCCTTTAATACTTCAGCATGCCCACAATGCTGACAGTAATAGGGGATTGTGAGTTTGTCAGTCTCAGGCTGAAAGGTGATAGCATTAGTCACTTAGCAGAGATCTGGGCCTGAATCCTGCCGGGTGACAAACATGTGATAAAGCACTTTCACTGACAAACAGCGGAATGCATAAAACACATGACAATTTCATTGCCAGAGCACAATATTCTCTAATGGAAACAATAGCCCTCTGAAAGGAGCTTTGTTCTCAGAAAAACAACCCCACTGGGTTTTGGTTACTATGCTGGTGCCCTGTCAGTGTCTACAAGATTTCATCCCATGCAGACAAAACCTGATTACAAGCCTTCTTTTTTCTTGTACCTCTTTATGTTTTTCCTTTTTTTGGGGTGGGAGAAGGGGTGCAAAGTTGCCAGATTTTTTTCTAAGATCTGCCTATTAGTTCTAGATATTTTCTCAAGGTGCTTTTGTCCAAGTTGTAGAAATACTTTCTGAATTTAAAAGACCTTCAGTTCATCTCTTACCCACAAGGTAACATAACAGTGTCCTACTGGAATAAAGGCTTGACAAAGCATTCTTTTCTCTTTGGGTCATTTTCTATGAACATACTGGGGTTTGGGCTTTTTCTTAGGTAACCAGGACTTTCAGAATTGTCAAACTAATTATATTTCTTCTTTTTTTCCCCTCAAAGATGAAAAAATTAAATGTTTCAGTGTTCCCAGAGGGAAATCTTAGGTTCACTCTGTCTCAGCACAATGTCGAACCACAACTCCCTAGACTGGCATATGCTTCATGCCCACACTCTCCCGTCAAGGCTGAGCTCTCCTTCAGCTTACACCTTCTGTGAGGCACAGTGACCTCTCTTCTTGCTCTTTTCCGTAGTGCAGGTACCATCAAGTTTGACAGACAAATCCAGGGACTGAAAATAGCTCTCTAAATCCATTTTATTGCTTGAAAAAATGTTCAACCCTTTGATTTTTTCCCCCTCAGTGAAAGCTGTCTGCGAAAAGAAATTCTTAGCAAATCTGTTCAGCTGAAACCTCTTTCTCCATCAGGTGTTACATTTCCATTTTGTATTTGAGCCCTAGATTTGAGGGGTTTTGTTTCTAGTAAAATATTCTTTTAATTTCTACCCTACTTAGATATGGGCCTTTACTAAGGTGCCATGACAGCAGGGAAACAGGACAGGACAGGACAGGACAGGACAGGAGAGAAAGGGAATTTTGCTCTATCAATGCACCCAGCTATTTTCACACAGAATATTTAGATCTCACTTCCTAGTTTGGAAACCAACTTGTGAGCTTCCACTGGGGTTATGGAAAAAATGCTTCCATGCTTAACGTCTGGTACATGTGGCTGCTCCTCCTCTGCTCTACTCCAAAGATCCTGCATGTGAACATGTGTGTGATATCACAGACTGGGAACTGTAGTCTTTGCAAACTGCCCTTCGTAAACACAGTCAGTATTGCCATCTGCTTTGTTTTTTAAAAGCACTAATTCTTGCAAAGTAAAGTACTAATGTGCCTGCTGTCCACCAGTCTGGAAAAAGGTACAGGGAAGTTCTTAGATAATATCTTCCCACACCATCATCTTTTTGAGTCTTTAAATGGCTGGTACTATCATGCAAAGAGAGATGACTTCTGCATTCATCTTCAGATACATCTGAATGATCTTCACCTATAAGGTGAGACAAAGATTTCCATTATTTAAGCTGTTGGCAAAACCAGCTCCAGCATTTACTGTAACAAAAATCCAAGCTTTTTTCAGCTTCCTGATAACACTGTAACAGATATGCTGTTTCTGAAAGAACTGTTATCTTCAGGATGATATTCCCATTCATTGCTGAATCTGGTTTGTAGGAGACACTAGCACAACATTTTGAAAACAAATCCAGTCTTTTGTGGAAAAAGGCGTGGTTGAACTCCTTCATTTTTTACCATCAACTTAAAGGGATTTCCCTTCTCTTTCAGTATAGCTTAGATACTTTATCTCAGCTCTCAGTCCAGATTCAAAGAAAAGAAAAAAACTAGAAACTACCTCACTGCAGAAATGCTGTACACCAAAGAATAAACTGACTTCTATTAGGAAGAAAGAGATCTGAAAGAGTCTTGTGGCTTTGTTTCATTGGTAGCAGATGCCAGTTTTCATTCAGCCTTATGTTTTAAAACATATAAAACAACAAGCTATCCTCCATCAGAATAATTTTTAAACAATTACATCAACTCACTGGGTCCTTTAAATCCCATAGTGGGAAAATGTAATTTAGGAAATAACACAGCTCTGGCTGGGGATACATTTATAGCCAAGTAAAGGCAATGAGAGCCTTTGCCATTTTAGTCAAAATATTGACTCTGCAGGTGCTGCTCTGCACAAAATAGGACCTGGATCTGAAATTAAAGACTCTGTCTGGTGCATGCGCTTTTACTTTGGCACCGAATCAAAGGTAGATAATGCCCTTTCTAGCTTTTAACTCTGGAGCAAGCAGGGGTCAGCTTCTGTTCAAAAAGCCTCAGGGCATTCTGTCCACAGATTCCTTTCAAACCATTCTTCTAACCTGGGACTGATGGACTGCATTGCATCCTAGTGCTCTCCACTACTATCTTCAATATATCCCTCAAGCCAAAGGCAGCAATCAGAAAATAAGTCCATTGTGCTCATTCAAGCAGCGACAGCCTGGTTGTGAGGGTGGTGTGGAGGGCATATATCCATGACACTCCTCCCGTTCAAAGGGATCTTGTTGGGGACTGAAAATGTGGCCCTTTATTTCAGGTGTAATTCAATTCTGAAATACAGTATTTCCCAGTGGAAAGATTTCTTACCTAGATCAACCTTCACACTCCTGGCAACAAACAAACGGGGATCAGCAGAGCTTCTTACCATAAGAAGGGCTTAGTTCAAGCACAGTATCTGATCATGCCCAAACTGTGCTGGACATCTCACAGCACTGACCCTGTTCCCCAGAGGCTTCAGCTGCTCACCACATCAGGTACAGCAAAGAGGCAGGAAGCAGTTGGGGGGAAATATAACAGGAAACAACAGGAATCCAAGAGCAACACATCAGATGGGATGTGGGCACAGCAGGGCTCGTAATTCCTAATGAACCACAACAGAGCTCAGGTTGCCTCCTGTTTGTGGAAGATTCTGTTCTTGTGGAGAGATTTGAGCATGAGTGACAACGGGAATGTATTCTTGCCATGCTGGGTATACAGCCATCCCACTGACTACTGCGTAGCACAGAGATGTATCCATGTTTAAAATTAGCTACACTGGGTACAGTGTGCAATATTGATCTCACAGAGTGAAGGTCGGAATGGGAGCAAAATCCAGCTAAGGAGCTGAAGAAAAGGAGCTTATGCTGGGCTCTGTGTAGCACTGAACCAATGGCAAAATGAGGCAGTTCAAATCTAGCTAGGATGCATCTCTGAACATGCCACTAGTTTGAGGGCAGTGTAGACATATCCTGGCTGAGGTACACCCAATGGACAAAGAGACTTCACCTCCTCCCTCTCTCACACACAGATCCACATGTGATTTGACAAATTTCCATCTTCCTTCCACAATTTCTCCTGGGGCAATCCACACCACTTGTTCCACAAGCCAGAGTTCTGGCAGAAGTATGACTAGAAAATTCTTTTCTTTCCAGAGAGGTGTCTCTGGAACCATGGAGTCCTGTGTGTTGTTTTGGGTTTGTTTGGTTGATGTTTGTTTTTGGGTTTTTTTTCCTTTTATCTCAGCATGTTTTATTAAGTGGAGAACAAACCTGTACTCTTCCAGTTCCAGGCCTAGTACAGTTATTGTTATCAATTAGGGATGTCTGCATCACAGTCTGTTGCGGGGTATGTACATACCCTTACAAGCTTATTAAAGGGGATCTCACATAACACATGGAGTAATGTTATTCTTGGAGAGTTTATTTGTTTAAGGACAGTCATCATCAAGAGAAGAAACCCTTAATGTCTAGAAGCTCCTAATGCCCTTCAGTTCTCCAAGCCAGGGTAGCAGGTTATTTCTCCAACCCTAAATATTTACAATGGCAAATATTCAAGTAATGTCATCATTTATCTAAGTGGACTGTGGGAAAAAAATTCTTGTGCCAACACCCAGGTACATAGTGTCAGACATTAAATCTATTTGAAAGGTTTCTACATAAAAACAGCCACATTTCCATGAAACAATGTCGCCCTGTTTTTCAGCCTTCTGGTTTGGAGTCAGTTTTTCACAGATTTTCATGTAAACAAAGCAATGTTTTCGTAACTGTCTATATTGTTTGCATTATTCTCTTTAGGAGGGACAATTGATGGACACTTTCACAGACCAGTGGAATTGAAGGGGTTGAACCTCAGTCTTCCAATGTGGTCTCATTTCTGGAAATTTATATAAGCTGAAAGTGAAAATTAAATCTCCTCTCTTTTCCCGCCTCGACTCAGCTGCAGTGTCTGCGTCTCTCTTGTGACGTTATTGCATCACAGCAAAATTCTCAAAATTTGAATGTAAGGTGCATTAGTTTCTGGCTTGAAAAATATTGACCTCAGATAGAAAAAACTCAGAGACAGAATCAGATGAAGCATCCACATCTGGGTATTTCCTCCTGGCTACAGTATACAGAGAAAAAGTGTTTTCCAAGACTCCCAAGCAATAAGACTACAGGCCCATTAAACTTGCAGGGGTTTGAAGGACAATGTCAAAGAATCATAAAAATTACAAGCCCTATTAATTAACATCCTGCCTATGTGTCTGCCAAAGAAGGGATTATTTTCTTTGACTCGTCCAGTTTTAAAATGGATGAGGAGATCCCATTTTATTGCAGAGGAGCTCTAATTAATGTTCATTTACAGCTCCAGGGTGTTCATCCCAATTCTGAACTGCATATACAGCATTGTAGCCATCAACCCAAAACCAGCAAAAGGTATCTGAGCTCAGATATGTCTCTTTCTCTGATATTCCCCTGTTTTACTCTTTGTCCTTCCTTTCTGATACTATCTATAAGAAAACAGGATTTATTTAGCAGTTCATGTGCTCCTGCTGCATAATCCTCTGCAGCACACTGCTGGCAGTTGCAGGGATAATTATGTGACCAGGAAGGTTCTGGCAGCGGGTAGCACCCATTGGCAAGAATGAATAAATTTGAAAAGATTAGCTTATTTCCATGAAGAGTCCTTTGAGAAAGACAGAGGAAGGCTGAGAAATCAGTAGGAAGGAAAGTCTTTCCAATAAAACCACAGAATTTGCAGGCAGTACCCCAAATCTGTCTACCCAGCACTCACAGCACTTTGGCCAAGGGTGTTCAGTTTCCATCTGAAGAAAGGGCTTTCAAGCTGGGCACTGCTAAAATATTTTCAGATTCATGGAATTAAGTTTAAATGTTATTAAACACAGAAGACAGTTGAATTCCTTAACAGAATGTGCTTTCAACAGGCCTCAGTGTTTTCTTAAAGGGTTTTTGTATGGTAATGTGACATTTCATGGCCTACATGTAGGCAATTATCTTTGAGAGAAAAATGACCAAATTTTTTATTATTTTTTTTGAGAAGAGCCTTTGATTAAAACACATTTCTTGGGGAGCTGATATGCAAGGACAGAATGCGAATACAAAGCTGATTCAAGATCTGGGGCCATTACAAAAGATTCTAGAATTAAGGGGCTTGAGGAGGCCTTAGCAGGGGGCATTCAGACAACATCAGACTCTGGCACCAACTGGAACCAGTGTAGTCTGTTGTGCCTGTAAATTATTTTGCAGTATCTCTCACGTTTTCAACAAGTAGATTACTGGCCCCAACAAGATTCCAAATTAATGACAGAAAAAAATACTTACAAGGCTTGTTGTTGCTGTTGTGTAAACAAGACATGCAGAATGAAACACAGTATCTGCTTGTATTGGTTTGAGTGCAAACTCACTAATAATTCTTTTTGTTCTCAGAAGGCAATATTCCTTGCTCCTACAGCAATGAAATCAGTTGAGTTTTTACCACAATTATGCTGGGAACAGGAAGAAGTCTTATGGATAGAGGCTTAGAAACTGCAGTCTAAAACAGGCATATCATCTCTATCCATATAGCACCTTTGCTGTGTGAGCAAAAATGTTTCTTTTGCTTTTGCTCACAACCAGCATCCCTGGTTGCTGTGGATGCAGCATTTCTGTGCACTGTGCCTGGTGTCATCACCTGCCCAGGACACAGGAGATCAGCAGCATTCCCAGCTCACAAACAGCTGACTGAACAAGACTTCAGGATGCTTGGTAATCTGCAAGCCACGAACATGCAGCCTGTATTCTCAACCATTCCTACCAAGCCCATTTGGTTTTCCACCTACATTCTTTCTGTTATAATTTGAAATTCATCTACATTCCTACATTCCACAGTTACACCAACAAAAGAATAAATTTAGGACCCTTCAAACACTTCCTTTAACCACTCCTTCCTTCCATACTCTCTCTCACATATGACAGTCATACATTTATGAGTTTTTGGTTGAAAGAGCTCACCACAGAGATAAATAACAAGGCAGGAAGACAGGTTGGGCAGCAAACTGAAAAACCACAAATGTAAATGTCTTTACATTTACAGGATTCAACATTTCAGTGTCTGTGCTGGATGTCAGTACTTTTGAAGTAATGTTTTATCCATCTGCTTCCCTTGGTGTATAGTCCAGGAGATTTGAAAAATAACAGAGCCTTCATTGAACAGCATAAAAAATGACAATGTGGGGTTTAGGCTAGGACTACATAAACATAAATTGCAACCAGTCCTATGTAAATTAGAGGGGACAAAGATAAAGAAAATTTTAAATTTTTTTTTAAGGAGTTCTTTTTAATTCAGACTTAAAATACAACCAGATTTTGGGTAGATTAATTCACAAGCTTTTGATTGTAAATAATAAATCAAGTAAATTTCACAAACTTATTAATTCCTTCTCCTTCTCCTACCTTGTATTTCCTGGATTTTGTCTTTCTTAGGGCAGAAGATAAAATATGAGCCAGAGAACAAACAGTACCACTCCTCCTCTGTCAAGAAAGTAATCTATTCAGCTTTGTTATGGTATAGTTTGCTTCTTCCTGTGTATCTGAAGAGCAACCAGGTTGACAGAACAAGGACTTCAGAAGGGAGCAGTAGGCTTCTTACACAATTTCCCATTAACAGAGAGTCTGTCAGAGCAGTGAGGTGTTTATTCTACTGGAAAGCAAGATGGGTGTGATGTTGCTTAAGCCATCTAGCTGAATCACCTCTAACATAAGAAACGTATTCCCTCAAAAGCTTTGGGGGTTTGGTCTGTTTTTTGAAAGAAATGAGTCAATACCTTTATACAGTTACACATCTCTTCCAAAAACCGGTTAGCCAGTTTGAACCAAATTCATCAGAGGGGGTAGAGTCCTCACTAATGTTGTGGAGCTAGGCAGACAGGTAGGAAAATGCAGGAATGCTCTTGCTGGGGTATGGGAAGCAAGTAGCCTCTCTTCAGACATCAAAGGATCTACAGGAGACCCCTACCCAAAGAGAAAAAAACCTCTGGGAAACCAGGTTTTATTGGTTCAGCTGCTGCTGGAAACATTTATTTGGGTTTTTAATGGCAGTTGAGAGAAAGAAAGGCTGCTAATGATTCCTGTTATTGCAAGAAACCTATCATACAGCCTTCTCTTAAACTGATCCCAGTCCATTGTAAAACCACTTGTGTTCTTTTCCCACAATTTTATTTAAAAGGCTGTCCCAGAATGTCACTGCTCCGACTGTCAGAAGTCTGAAAATTAGAAGGAAGTTCAGTATTTCTTGGCTCTACTCAAAAGCCAAGACTGCCCTTCAGCTGAATGACCTCTTCTTCTCTCCCACCTGCCTTCCTCAGGCTCCACTGTGAATTTCCAAAACCTCTGCCCTCTTACCTTTAGATTACCAAGGCTAAACCAGCCAAATTAAGTTAATTCCCTTTGTATTAAAAAGTGTCCATTCCTATCATCTTCTGTTCTGCTTTAGTTCTCATTTCCTGAACATGCATACTCAGATGCCTATGAGCAATGTTTTGTATCTTGTTGTTAGTACTTTATTTCTTCTCTCACTTGCTTGAGAAAAGTTCTAAGATTGCACTTGCTTTTTTATTATTATATTGCTCTGATATCTCACAGATATCCTGCATCTTTCTCCCCATTTGTAATTTTGAACTCATGAACTCTGAGCATGTCCCAAAATTTCTGGTCATTAATTCTATGAATGACCTTAATACTTTGAAATATTAAAGAATCTATGTGTCCCTCAGACTCAGATTCTTAAGGTCTTTTGGTTCTTTCTGTACCACATCCTAGTTTGTCATCTGATGGTATCTCCCTACTTTGGGCCAGACATAATTTCATCAGCATAATTTTGGTTTTGTGTCAATATTTTAAGAAAAAATATATATTGTATTGGTCTCAGAACAGATCCTCCAGAAGCCTCATCATTAATTTCCCTCTAAGATGTTTCTTTCATAGCAGTAACTTTCTGTCACAACTTTAATGGAAATACAGTTCAGTTAATCAGTCTTGCCATCTTGCAAATTTTTGCATATTCAAAAGTTTGTGCCCTTTTCAGACTTTCTATTTCATTCCATGACAAATTATTCCTATATATATTAACATTTGCAATAATTCCAGCCAGTATATTGGACCTACATCACTTACACTGACCAGTTTAACATTAACAGGACCCAGCACAATCTTCTTGCCAGCCACAGATTATAATAAACATTTTTCACCTCCACAGCTACTGATGGTGCAGTACAGGTGAAGTGGACCCTAAGGCTTGCATTCAATGGGAGTGATTGCTATTGGGAAGGAGTATTTCCATCTGACCACTTTTTCTCCATGGTTTCATTACTGTCTTATCTAACTTTCAGCCACCTCTTCAGGGCGACTGAAAGCTGTGAGATCATGACGGTTTCAGTTAATATTAGACAGCCTAGAATGCAGGGGCATCCACAGAATACTGGGCTTCAGATTCTCATCACCTTTCCTGATGTCACCATGTATACTCTGGTAGAGAAGCTAAGCTTTCAGGTTACACGTATGAAAAGAGAGAAAATGTTTACTGGTTAGAAGTTCAGTCAGTAGCACAGCTCTGTTCCTATGAGGTCTGAGAAAAAACGGGCCGGGAACAGAATACAAGGCAACATATCTGACTATCCAAGAAATCAAATGTGAACTTGAACATATGCAAAGGACAGGAATTATAAACCAAATAAATAAAAGCAGTATTACTTTCAACCTTCTCCAACATAATTCAGTTTAGAGAGGCCTTCTACTGATCATTGATTCAGCCTCTTAAACACAGTAGTAACTTTTGAGGTTATGATGCCTTCCATCCATAATATTGGTTATCTTGCTGAGAAAGCAGGTGTCCTCAAAATTTCCCAAGATAAGGGATAAGAGACAGACTTCTTTTGATAGCATTATCTTATAACTAAACACATACAAGCTATCAGAGAGCATCCAAAGGCAGGCCATGAGGACAGTGAAGGGCCCAGAGGGGAAGATGTATGAGGAGTGGCTGAGGTGACTTGGTCTCTTCAGCCTGGAGAAGAGACTGAGGGGGAACCTCATTGCAGTCACCAAACTTCTTCATGAGGGTAAGAGGAAGGGCCAGCACCAGCCTTTTCATCTCATGACCAGGGACAAAACTAGAGGAAACAGCATGCAGCTGAGTCAGGGGAAGTTTGGGCTGCATATCAGGAAAAAGTCTTTCACTGAGAGGTAGACCACTCTCAGGAGCATGGTGTGCTTCTTTGGGTTGTCCTGTGCAGGGCCAGGTGTTAGACTTGATGATACTTGTGGGTCCCTTTCAGCTGAGGATATTCTATGATTCCTCTCTCATTAGTTGTTTTTGGGAATTCACACAAAAATTAAGATGATAAAGAACTGTCTTTATCATTTTTGCAGACTGGGATTGCAAGACACCTTTCTCCAAAAGTCAGTATCCACCGATCTCTCCCAAAAGGCTCTTAGCATTCAGCCTCAAACCACAAAAAGATCACTAAAAATGGGGAGCTCTACATGTATTCAAGAATTAAAGATGAACATTCCAATAAACTCCCATTTGTGCAGGTTTTCAATGATCCATTCATTTGTGATTACAATTAAAACAGTGTTTTCCATAATAGAAAAACACAAAAAGATGCTCAGCTACTGTACCAAACATAGTTTCTAAATAGAAGAAAGATTCAAAGATTTTTTTTTTTTTTTAATCACTGTAATCCATTTTTTCTATTCAGTTAACTACTGCCTCCAAGCTCCTTGGCCTTGAGTTCTGGCCTAAGTAACATTTGCTTGTGACCGCTGTTGAAGACAAGATATTGATCTATATTGTCTATTGGTCTGATCAAGAATGACCGGGTTTATATTCTTAGATTTATGCTATTAGACTCCACAGTTTATATTCAGACACAGCAGGCTCTATCTCAGTGGAGCAGGAGTAACATTAATGCTCAAATATTGTAATGTACTATATCAGCAAAAAGCCTCTTCGAGATGAAAGACAGTGGACTCGCAAACCACGTTTGGTCATGTTGACAGAGTTACACTGATTGTCTGAGAAATTAACAGACTCACAACTTCAGTAAAACCCTCCAACTTATGTTCTGTAGAAAGCCTGTTTAATATTTTATAGTTTATTACCATTCTTTTGGTAAATTATTCAGAGGCATAGCTCGGCAAAGCACACGGGAAGTCCACAGTGTCAGGTCAATTAGTTGTTTAAGCATGTAGAATTTCAACTGTTTCTCTGCAATTACAGAAAAAAAATGTTTTGATTTGGAAACAAGAAGAAATTAGATATGTTAGAGGTATCCCTTTTTTAAAAATCCACTTAAATATTTGGGGATTAGTACCCCAAGTGTTACACCTCTCCCTGTCACTACAGTTCTTGTAGCAGTGGTAGTTTTGAGGCAAAAACCTATGTTGCTTTGTGCTAACTGAGAAATATCCGACATGTATTGGAGATGGAGAATTTAATTTTTGTATGCCTTTATCATGATTAAGTGAGCAAACTGACTAGCTACAGAGGCAACCACTCTATTAGGGATTGTTTAACAATCCCATCCAAAATTTGTGGGCAGTTTGCAATTTTAGAAAGGGAGAAAACAGTCATTAGCTGATGCATTCCACCCTCCTGCTACTGTGAGATTGTTCTCTATTGTACATTTCCAGTTGATCCCTCCAGGCCACTAAACCTTTTTAAGTCCTAGATATAAGAAGCCATGCCTCCTTTCGAAGGCTCCTTACAACAGAGCAGAGCTCATCAGGAAAGACAGTCAGCCCCAGTATTACTCTTCTTAATTGAGTCTCCTGTATGTCTCTTCCACTCTGGAAATAGTTCTAGTCTTTTGAGCTCTATGTACATACCACTCTGGTGTGTAAACACCCTCAACATGCTCTTAATTACTCCATCAGTTTAGCTATAACTCTGGTAGGGCATAAATGTTTCAGCATTTCATGGGCATGAGGATCTCTAATTATTCACAGTTTTCCTTAATAACTGTTGTGGTAGTTCCCTCATTTTTCTTCAGTCCTTGATTACAAGACAAAAAGAAAAGGGATGCTCTTTGGGGAACCTGTATATTTTGCCTTTTTTATTTTCAGAGGGGTTTGACAAGCCATGCATCCTTTGGTAGACTGTGTTCTGTTTAGCACCACAGTGAAAGAAGTACATTAGTTCTGGCTCCTATAGTATCAGCTTTACAAACTCTTGGTGAGAGAAATGAGACTCAGCTCTGCCAGACTGTTTCCACCTGCCAGTTGGTGCTAAATTTATACAATAAGAGACAGCAGAAACCTCCAGGAAGAAGTCAAATTTTGATCTCTTCTGACTACCCTTGCAGAAATTGATACCCCTGATGGTTCTCATGAGGTGGATTGTGGGTTTCCCTTTTTCTTTTGTCTGGCTCTGCGGGAAATTTAAACCCTTTCAGATAATTTAATAATAATGTTTAGCACTTTGAAGGATTATCTATTAATCTTTTTGGCACATGTAAGGGAACCAACTTTCCCAACCTGCCAGTTTAGAAGTTTGACTGCTGTTGGATACCTATCTTTTAAATTTCCTGTCTTACTGCCTCTGGGACACGTAACAGCTTCTTAAGTGAAGACTCTTCTTAAGCCACAGCGGAACATGAAACATCCCACTTGATTGCAGGAGGCAGAGAACCAACATACACACAACCAAGCCTTTGCCTTTGACATAACAAAGCTACTGTAATGTGCACCTCTGTGTGGACTGGGCCAGGCTGCAGCACCCAGGCTGCACACTGCTCCAGGAACCACCCGGCACCAGAAACGCGGCATGCACTGCAGAGGATCATGACACCTTTACCAGAATTTCCTCTAATTTCCCAAAGAGAAGGATGCATTTTCCATGATGTACTTTCTCACATTAACATTCTCAGTCCCTTCTGATTTCTCTACTCTATACAAAAATAGATGTCATGTTTTTAGGAAACCCATGCATTTTTCTTGACTGTGACTCACTGCAGCTCTACAGGGATACATTTTTCCCCACAGAGTCAGAGCATACTTCACACATAGTTTAAAAAGATGAGATCTTAAGAGTAAGTAGGGACAGCACAAGTAGACCCATATTCTGTAAAAATAATTTGTTGATTTAATCTTACACTTTTTAATTCTGCTTAGCTTTTCAACTCTAAAATTATTTTTCATTGAAAACTGACATCAAAACAATGACTGCATATCCCCATGATACCATAGCAAAGCATAATGGCAGGGGAAAAAAATGTAAATTAAAGGGACCAAAACCAAACTGTAAGTTTAAAATAGTCTACAAAAAATTTTGAGGGCACTGATGCAAAGGAACCCAGCTTCAAATTTTCATGTGGTTTTCATTCCACAAAAAAAAAAATAAAACCAATTATGGTTCTGCAAAAGCCAAACCCACAATATCCCGTCTAACACAAAGTGTTTCTAGCATTTCTCAATGCCATTAAAGGGAAACTATCATCCTAGCCTCCAGTGAACTTCATGTGGCAAGATCAGAACATTTCAGCTATTTCACTGATTTCTCAGTCTCCTTCTTTAACTTTTGACTTTACTGTCATTTCTTCACTACCTTTAACAAGCTCACACAAATGAAAAAGCAATGGCCTTTTTGAGTCATAAAGACAAATGACTGTAGAGACCAAAGAGTAACAATAATTATATTTTAAGTGTTACCAAACTAGAAGAGGAAGAGATTAGTGAGAAAAGGTACTTTTTAGTAGTAATTTCTCGGTCAGCTGGTTCATTATTTTAGCATCAAGTGAAACTTTCAGGTAGAATTGTACAACCAAATGGTCTTGCAGTGGGAAACTGCAGAACACTTGTTTCCATACAACAGTAAAAAAAAAAAAAAAAAAAAAAAAAAAAAAAAAACCACCTCTAATGAGCAGGCAGCAGCCCTTTCAGTTTCATACAAGATGTGTATGTGCAGAAAAAAAATATCATACAGTTGACACCTCAGTAGTCTCCTTGCCAGCACACCCCATCAGGACTGGCATCACCAGCATGTTGCTGGCAAAGCACTCCACAAATTCTAGCAACCAAGTTTCTTATTCTGTAAATTCCTCCTGGAGCATTTGCCATCATATTGTCTATATGACCAAAATGCTATATACATACATACATCTGTTAAGGACTTTCTCTGACAGGTAGCCCGAGGAGTTTGTTTTTTAGCTCCAGGCTACTGCTAGTTGTTCTTCAAAGTTCAGGGACTCTGGGCAACTTATTTGCATCTGTTATTATGCTTCATCCTATATGTGTCACTTCAAGCATACATGACAGTTTAGAAAAAATTAATGCAATTCTTTCTGAAGAGTTAAAAACACACACATGAAATCATCATTCTGGGATAAATTCATATATTACAAAGGAAGTCAAGGGAGTAGTGGAGTCTTTGCCTTTGGGGCAAGATGTCAATTTAAAAAACAATTGAAAGGGAGATCACATTTTATATATGCATACAGTAATACATAAATATATAATATATAATAATGTGTAATAAATGCAGAGATATTTATCACAGATGTTGGAAGCCTGGAGGTGGAGAGGAATCCCAGAAAAAAATTCTGTGTGGGAGAGACACAAAAGGAGCAGTTGAGAGACAATATTGGCAAAAACAGCATGTGAATTTGTGGGCAGAAAGTTGTGTGGGCAGAGTTGTTTACAGCCTTGAAAGCAAGGATGGGAAATACGAATTTAATGTGGATTTTCTATAAAATACATTGAGATTTTTTACAATTACTTGTTTAGCAATTCTAGACTGCTCTACCTTCTAATCCAGACTGCTTCTTCGAAGAAACTCCTAAGTCCTTTAGCTTGTAAAAGTCAGGATAAGGGACAGATCCAGTACTGTGATGGGAAGCTTAAATGCCTGATATATGGAAAACTCCATCAGCAGAGATTTCCCAAGAATATGTGTCAGTCCATGTGATCTCTGGTTTGCTCAAATACTATTTTCTTGCAGAAATGTCTGGATAATTTTGGTTTTAGTCGTGCATCAGTCAGGTGCATGACAGCTAGTCTTCCAGCCTTAAGAATCGTATTTCATAACGTTCTGCAAATAATGACACCATTTTTGTCAAAATGGGTAAAAGACATGTGGCTGATGCATGGACATGAGAAAATGTCAGGGAAAGGAAGGATCACTCTCCAGCTGCTTGACTCACCTAATGGACAGTAAATATATACACTGTGTATCTTCAGTGCATTAAATCCCTGCATCAGAAGGGTGCCATGGGCAATCTTTTCACTGTAGATGCTGTCTTTGAGACATGCAGTCTTTGAGACATTGAGTAGGTTCAAAATCTCACAGACAGACTTTTGTCCTGATTGAGAATAAGGGCAGTAAATTAATCTGTGTCTCTCAGATATCATGGTAAACATCATGCTTCTCTAAATCTTTTTATCCTGAAACTTGGAATGGATGGAAAGTGTTACTCTTACATCTTTGGGATCTGCTGACAGCTGCAGTTTATCTTGGGTAGGACCACAATGATGGGTAGGAAAGGAAACCACAAAAATACTTTCTGTGTAAAAAGTCTCCACAATCAATGTAAGCCTGGCTTGATAAATCTTCTCCAAAACTCTTGTCCTAGGTTGGCAAGCAGAAGGTGTCCAAGGCGAGAGAATATAGTATTACAGTAACTCCCTGTTCCTACAAGCCTGCAGAGAGCTCAGTGTGGGGGACAGCAGCCCCAAAACAGAGCTTATTTGCATCTACGGAAGTGTGTGGTTTAACCCCAGGCAGGAACCATTCCCCACACAGCCACTTGTTCACACACACCCACCTCAGTAGGATGGGAAAGAGAATCAGAGTAGAAGTGAGAAAACTGGTAGGCTGAGATAAAGACAGTTCAATAGGTAAAGCAAGAGCCGTGCACACAAGCAAAGTCAAATAAGGAATTCATTCACTGCTTCCCATCCACACTCAGGTCCTCAGCCATCTCCAGCAGAGCAGGGCTCCATCACACATAACAATTACTCAGGAGGACAAAATGCCATGACTCCAAACATCCCTGTCTTTCTTCCTCTTCACCCACTTTTATGTGCTGAGCATGTTGCCATATGGTGTGGGATATCCCTTTGGTCAGCTGGGCTCAGCTGTCCTGGCTGTGTCCTCTCCCACCTAACTTGTGCACCCCTTCCCTCCTCACTGGTGAGGTGGGGTGAGGAGCAGAAAAGGCCTTGGCTCTGTGTGAGCACTGCTCAGCAGTAATGAAGCCATCCCTGTTATCAACACTGTGTGCAGCACAAATCCAAACACAGCCCCATACCAGCTACTGGGAAGAAAATTAACTCTAGCTCAGCCTAAACCAGCACAGAAGATAAAGTCTTCCTGTGCCCACACAGAGCAAGCTCATTGCAATCAACAATACAGGAATAAAATAATTGAGATTGCAGGCTTCTAGTCACAGCAGGAAGTACAGGAGGCTAAATTTGCCCCCCTCAGAGAACCTCACCTGTCATTTGACATAAGTAGTTTCAGAGGCAAGAAAGCAATTCACTCTCCACAGTGCCTCACAGACTTTGCATTTGTCGAGATAATTCTGAAAATTGGACTAAATTTTCATATGTGTAAGACATGAATGTTCAGCAGCATAGGCTCAAATGAGGTCATAATCTACTTATTTGTCATCTTTGGAGGGACATTGTATGCCCAAGCAGTGCAACAGTGGAGACATACTAGTTTTTACAGCCAGTAGCACAGAAGGGACAGTTTTAGCTACCAACTTGTCCAGTCACCTTTGATTTCTCCTTCTCCCTCACAAATAACTAAATATGTGCCTGCAGCTCAACTGAAAGGAAAGCTTAAACCCAAAGACAAGCATAGACTTATACTACACAAACAGACACAAGATGCCTTCATACCTGTTCCACATCTTTTTGCTGGAACAGATAGTGAAATTACTAGCCTCTATCAATGGGCATCAATATAAAGCTCCCCCATCTTTGGCTAAAAAGATAATCTTCCCACAGCATGGATGTCTACAGCACATGGAACACATTCCAGACATAACCCATTCATATGACCAGCACTCACATCCACGTCATTATGTGTTTGTGCCAAGTGGGTGCACATCTCCATAAGGTGGGGCAAGGAGTCCTCAGGAAAGAAGTATTAGGGATGAAGTTGAAAGCAAAGTAAATTGTGCTGACAGGCTGGATCTGTGTTGTAAATCATCAATTGACTGCTTTTTGCCAACACAGTGCTAAGCATGTCTTTGCTTGTCTGTGCCAATCAGCTGCACAGAGCTGGCAATCAAACCTTCAACTAGGTCAGGAAACTTTTTTTTTTGCTTTGTACCATACATAACACTGCCACATTTCCCTCTCAGTAGGAAGGCAGCGGGAAACAGATGACAATTTTATTTTTTACAGAAACTCATTTAGTAAGAAGTAACTACCTCTCCTAAACTCACATTATTTGTAACTACTCTCTCACTGGGCCTCATTTTATTCACAGATTTGCAATTGCCCAATCAACTCCAAAATATCTACCCACTCTTGGCCATTCACAGAACTTCTTTCTTTGCACAACTTATTACAGCACACTTCCATTTTCTTCATAGCTAGGGAGAGGTGCCTGCCACACGGAATTTACAGAACTCCTTTAAGGCTGACCCAGTGCACTCAGCAGCAGCTGGGAGAGGGGGATCTGTTTCAGCCAGACACAGCTCACCTGCTACAAGAGCTGCAGGAACAAGGACACTATTTTGGTCACATTGTCTCAGGCCAAGCAATGAAAAGTAATGTCCTCAGAATTTCTGAAGTTAAAATCCTGGTCCCCAGAAGTAACCTGCAAGCCACTCATCAGAGGCAGGAGTATGGCCAGGTATGTCTGGTTTCAAGCTTTCCTCAGAGACAGCTTGTCCAGGAACATTGCAGAGAGGGGAGAAACAGGAATTAATTTTTTTCTGCTTTAATTATGTCCATCCCTCTCCTTCTCTGTGATCTTTGCAGAGGAAAGGGTTTCAGATCTGCAGGTAAGGGAAGGGGTCAGGAGGTTACATGAGGTAGGGAGCTGCATGGAGGGTCCAGGAGGTGACTTCTCCCCTCATGCCACCCCAGCCTCCTGAGAGAAGGTGCACAGTGTAGACACTAGCTTTCACCAGATGTCTCCATGAGCAAGACAGAGCAAGAGCTCTTACCCCTCCTGCAGGGATCTGGCCTTGCTCCAGCCCTGCCCAGCCTCCCTGCTCCCCACATGGCAGAGGAGTATTTCCTGACAAAGCGGTGAGAGAAGAGAAGCAGAAACTGCCATATTGGTTGAGGGAGTGCTTCCTTCTCTCTCCTCTGGAAAAAAGAGTTGGCTCTTCTCTCTGTCTCGTTGCCTCTTCATCCATGTCTCTTCCTTCCCTCACAACACCACACCACCATCTTCACTCCCCTCCTTCACTCCCACCCCAGCCAGCCCTACAGATGAGCCTGTGGAGGGTGAAGCCCCACCATAGTGGTGGCAAGTAAGTGGAACAGGTTTCACAAGGTGCACCATGGACATTAAACAGACAATGGGGAGGGGAGAGGCAAAAATGGTTTTAGTTGTCAACACATTGTGAATCACTGAGCCAAGTGAGACAAAAGAATGTGGGATCAGCACAGCATAAACTCAATGAATTTGGAGAGCTGGGAGGAATATAAAAGGTCCACTATGAGGAAGTGCCATAAACAGACTGGCATGGCTTGGTCTCATATGAGTACATGGCAAGGGCTTATACTATGCTAGCTGTGGTGCTCATCTGCGAGTAGCACCTTGTCACCCTCATCTCTCACCACCATGCTCTGGATTGCACTGTTCTAGGAAAATATAGACAATAACAACTCTTTATCAGTATTTGACATTTATTGTTGGAGGTTTCTTTAACTATGTATTTTCCAAGCATGGGGAATCCCATTTTCAGGCTGTGAGCAACACAGTGGCCTTCATTTGCAAGGGGATTCTCTCTCACAGCCAGGCCTAGCTGTGTCACATCAGATGGGTACCCTTCGCAGACTCAGGAAGCTCCAAATTACTTTTTAACTTTGTTTTATAGGGTACATAGGCACCCTGCTCCAATTGCTGATTTTATTGTTGTTTGCAGACTACAAGTTGGGCGGGAGTGTTAATCTGCTGGAGGACAGCAAGGCTCTGCAGAGTGATCTGGAGAAGCAGGATCATGGGCCAAGGCCAATTGCATGAGGTTCAACAAAGCCAATGTCCTGCCCTTGGGTCACAACAACCCTGTGCAGTGCT
Source organism: Cettia cetti (assembly GCA_013401135.1). Taxonomy (NCBI): domain Eukaryota; kingdom Metazoa; phylum Chordata; class Aves; order Passeriformes; family Sylviidae; genus Cettia; species Cettia cetti. The sequence goes on along the minus strand of VZUI01010322.1, from coordinate 19,646 downwards.
GCAGGCTGGGGAAAGAGTGGCTGTAAAGCTGCCCAGCAGAGAAGTGGTGCTGGTAAACAGCTGGGGGTGCTGGTCAACAGCAGCTGAACATGAACAAGTGCCCAAGAAGACTAACTATGAAGAACAGTGGCCAGCAGGGTCAGGGCAGTGATTGTCCCCCTGTACTTGGCACTGGTGAGTTCAGTTTTGGGGGTCTCACTACAATAAAGACATTGAGGTGCTGGAGCGGGTCCACAGAAGGGCAGTGGAGGTGGTGAAGGGTCTGGGGCACAAGACTGATGAGGAGTGTCTGAGGGAGTAGGGGCTGTTTAGTCTGGAGAGAAGGAGACTCAGGAGGGACCTCACTCCTCTCTCCAATCTGAAAGGAGGTTTTAGCCAGGTTGGGATTGGTGTCTTGTCTCAGGCAACCAGCAACAGTACAAGAGGAAACAGCCTCAAGTTGTGCCAAGGGAGGTTCAGGTTGGATATTAGGGAAAAGATTATTCACTGAAAGACCGGTTAAGCATTAGAACAGGCTCCCCAGGGACTTTGTGGAATCACCATCCCTAGAAGTGTTCAAAAAATGAGTGAATGTGGCACTTTGAGATATGGATTAGTGGGCATGGTGGTGTTCATTCAAAGATTGGACTTGATGTTCTTGGAGGTCTTTTTCAAGCTCAGTGATTCTATGATTCTAGATTTTAACATCTCATGATATTTCATTTCTAGATTAACCATTCTTTGTAAAACATGGGAAGGAAAAGTACCTGCATCACTCAAACAGTTTTCAAAGCAGTTTGCATTCACTACAGGTAACATAGAGTAGGCTTTTCCTCATCCCATGGTGCCTGTCATCTGTATGTCTCTCTGGAGAAGACAAGCAATGATTTACTAACACCTGTGCAATTGCAACGTCAAAACCCAGCTCTTGAAATATGAAGCTTAGCTCTGTGATATATGGCAAGGCATCCAAAAGCACATACATCATCACTACAAAATTTTCCTGGGACCAGTCCTTTATCAAGTCTGGTATCAGGGTCCTTCATTAATGCAAACTACTACTGGCTGAAGATTTTAATACCAATGTCTCTCCACTGTACAATGTTAACCAGTTGTGAACTTCTTTATGTTCACTGGTGACACACCTGGTATATCCTGAATTTTTTTAATTTTTTTTTTTTTGAGAGGGGAACTCAGAAGCAATAGAAAAGACTTCTTCAGTTAAATAAAACAAGAAACTAAATCAGCTGTAAAAGAGTCACAAGTACAGATCTGTGGACAGAAGAACTGTAATTTATTAACATGATATTTGACATCCTGAAAATTGATTTAAGTTAAAACAGCCCACAACATAACTGAAAGTTAAGCAACATAAAATCTATTTATTGGAACAAGTTCTTGGTCAGTCTGGCAATGTTATGAAAGGGTGATAAGACGATGCATGCATCCCACTACAAAATTCCTTAAATTTCTGTAGGAGTAACAGCCAAGACATTAACTGATTCTGTTAAACTTCTTCTTTCCTACTCTGCCTGTTCCTCCAAGCAATACCTGTAGGGACTTAAGATTCATAGTCAACATTTTTCAGTAATGTCCTTGAAGTGAAAAATGATCTTTGGCAAGCATGCAAAAAGACAAACACAAGCCATTGGCACTTATAGCTTTTCATATCGTTACGCAGTTATATAGTAAGCATTTTCACTGCTGTTCCAAAATCTGTTCCAAGAATCTCAGGAATTTGCAGAGTGGGTTGTTGGGTTTTTCCTACAGTCAGGAATCTGAGGAATCAATTCTTATTCCCTGGGTACCTAATAATCCTTGACATTCTCAATTAACAACAGGAACAATAGCTGACATTACAATATTTATGATGATCCAAGATTTTTTTCAACTCCTTCCCTAAGTTGTTTCTTTGCCTTTTAACCCATCTCTCACCAAATATTACATAAGGTGGGACTCAGGTTTGATACCATCTAAATTTTAAAATATGGTGGCGGAATTAAGGATAATTACCTTTCTGTGTGTTTTGTGCTAGGCAGGTGAAGCCCAAGGGAGAGGCCATGAGAACTGAACCATTGCACATTCTGTTTCTCAGCAAATGGCTCAAAGTCAGCCAGTCTTTGAACAGACACAGACCTCGGGGACATCTAGGCCTGTTGCCTGAGAGATAGATAGCACTTAGGGGTACGAATCATACAGATCCATGAGAAATTAAACTGACCCTACTTATTCTGTACCTCTTGGAAAAACTCATTCTAATTCTGTTTTACTAAAGGCTTGGTGTATCTGCCAGATAAGATTTTTGTGTCTTCTTTTTATAATTTTTATGTTCACATTTGGTATTTGGAGGCCTCTTGCAAAGTAAAATCTTCCTTCATCTTGCAGATCTACACAGCAGTAAATCTGAATTTTATATTTGCATGTCTAGTTTTCTTTCAGTGGCTTTTCTCTCAGATTTCTCATTATTATTAGGTTACCTCAATAAGGAAAGCCTGTGCTGGAACTGGCAGATTTTACTGCATGTATAAAAGTCTGCCTGAGAGCTGATACTCACTGTCAGTCCTCAGAACTTTCGAGTTTTCCTGAATTGCAAACTTTTATTTTATCCCAGAAGTCAGCATTCAGTAGCTTTGACAGCTTCATGGCGAAGCTTCATGACTTTTGAATATAATTTGATTATATATAATGCTTATTATATATGATTATATATAGATGCTTTTTTTTTTGTCATACTCAAAATAAAGCTCCTCCTCCCCCTTCCCCCCCCCCAAATTTTCTTTTGATTTGTGCATGTATACATTACTATAGAGCAGTTCTTTGTTCATTTTCTTCAGAAGCATTTATATGTATCATATTGAATTGCCCTGTATCTTATCTAAATATTCCTTCCAAGTGGAATGAAATACTGCTTCTCATTTGGTTATATTTTTCTTTTCCTAGATGGCTAGTTTATATGTCAGCAGATACTTCTTTCTGTGTGCTACTGGGATAATCACTCACTCTTCTATTAATAAAATGCCCATCTTAATAAATTCTTTCCTAAAGTGCTGACATTGTGCTCTAAATCTCTGCTTTCTTCCAACAATCCTTGTACAATTCCAGCTTACACTAAAAAAGATCCTATGTAAGTTCTAGTGCAAAATTCTGTTAATTTTGAAATTATAAAAGGAGCATGCTTCACTACATAAGTTTCATATCCATCGATATCTCTTTCATGTAGTATTGATCTGTTTATCACCCTACACAAGAAATCCATATTTCCTCCCTTATTTATATTCTACAGAAAAATCTTGTCCCTGTAGCTTCAGGATTAGATGTACAACTTTAGCTGGTAGTAAACAGAAAAGTTTCTACAATGTGAGCAAATCTGGAACTCTTTCAGGCTTGACAGGTGCACTTCAAACACCCTTACTGGAATCAGTTTTAACTAATTCATTTTTAAATTTGAAGTATTTTCTGCCACAGCAAATGAGATCTCAGGGAATAGACAAGTGACTGGTTTTTGAGGACACTCAGGTCTGTATTTCTGCCTGTGTTGAAAATTAACCTATCAGGAACAGATCCTTTGCATTTGCTGTTTGCCTGTATTAAGTAAATCTAACATTTGATTCTCAGTATCAACAAAGCTCCTTCCTGTGCAAAGCTTGTATGCAATGACTCCATTCTACACAAGGAAATAAAGAATTAATTTATTAAATGTGCTTTAGAAAATATAGTTCATAAGATGGGTCAGGTAAGTCATCTCCTCCTCACAGTAACCTATGGGAGGGAAAACACATATTCTCAGAAGAAAAAAAAAAGAGAAAGAAGAGTTTTTCAGCACTTCCATCACTGGTTTAAATACCATGTGAGATTGTTACTTTTGCTAAGATTACAGAAAGCCCTGTACAGACAAACCTGTTTTAATATGTCTATTGTGAGGGGATTTTTATTTTCACAAGCAGAAGGTTTTGTGCACCGGGGGTTTAGTTGCTGACCAACTACACAGATGTTTTCTAAACTACTTTGTTCCCTGGATTCCATGGGCACTCAGGTGACTATCCTTGAATGGAGGTGATTCAAAACAGTATTTGTGGTGGGAAGCAACTCAGTAAAAAAGATGTCAAGGCCAGCTGCAGGACAAGCAGGGTAGAAAGTGAGCAGAGGTACAAAATTAGCAAATCAGAGGAAAAGATTTCTCTTATCTGCAATGTTCCATTATTTTTCCTTCAGAGCAAGCAAAGATCAGCCAGCAGACCTAAGAGAAGAGATGCTGCTCCAGACAGCCTCTGATACAGTCAGCCTTAGATCAAATCTATATCTGTAACACCAGTCTTTGTCCCATCCTTTTCTTAAGATCAGAAATGTATTTCAACATTTAATGAGCTATTTGTAACAGCCCAAAGTACACAGGTGTTATTGCCACTTGGTTTACTTGTCTGGATAAACCCCTACCATACAGCCAAGTTGCTGCCCAAGGTTTATCACCTGCAAGCCAGATAAAAAGTATAATTAATACCAACATGGATTAAGTCAGAGATTATTCTGAATGAGGTAAAAGCCTGTACTCCATAGCATCTAAAGAAACAGGAACTTCTTATGTAAACACTTCATCTCATGATTCAGACACATACAAGAAATCAAAGAGGATTTTATATCTTTCACTTTACCTTTGTTTTCTTTCCTTGTGTACAATAAAAAAAATAAAAATAAAAAAAATTTAAAAGCGCTACAGGCAGCTGGCTGCTTTATTTGGATGATAATTTAAACCTCAATTCTCTGGTAGAACGCCAGGTCCTTGTTTCTGTAAAATCCAAAATATATGGAACAGTCTTTGGGAACTAACTTACTCTGTAATTCCATGGAGAATCTAATGTGAATATAATTTTCTGCTGCTTTTGCAGCTTATTCAAAGTGGTCTTGTTTTAATGCAAAAAAGTCTTAAGCAGAAGTGAAACTTTCTGTCTGTTTTCAGTATGCATGCCCCGAAATGAGTGATAAACCAAACACTGCTAATGATAATAAATAAATAATTTTCATTCTTTCAGTAGTAGATGGTAACTTTAACATTTTATTATGATCTTTTATAGTGATGACATCCTCTTAAAATAAAATAATAGCTTAATTAAGGAAGTAAATGTGTTCATAAACACATGCAGAAAAAAATAAATGGCCACATTTTTTTGTGTGAGCAGGAATTATGAAGAAAAAAATGTACAGGAAGAGGTTGATCTGTACCATTTTGTTAAGTTGCTACATGGTGGAGGAAAAGGAAAGGGGATGGTGTCCATTGTAGTGCATGCATTTATATCAAACCCCTTGGATAAATAATGCTTGTAAAAGAGTTTGTTGAACCAGATCCTTGTAGAGCTGGGGGTTTAGTCCTTGGTGGAAGCAAATAAACTCATTTGATGTGAGACGGGTGTTTGACAGGGTTGGAAAGAATAAAAGGGCTTTTTGAGTAATCAGGGTTTCAGTAATCAGCTTACAGGAAACAAATGTCAGCTTGCTAGAGGTCACTCCACCTTCATTCATCATGGAGGAGTCACAGTCTAAGCTGTGGACAGTGACTGCTGTAAAGGAACCCTAGAGGGTTCCTTCCATTAACCAGAACTCCAAGAATAATCCAACTGACAATGCAGAGCTTTGCATCAGAAAGCAAACAGACGTGGTTTGCATCTAACTAGGTATCTAAAGGTTTTGTGAGAGACCAATAAGAGCTTGGAATTGGAAATAAAACATAAATGAAAATAAACCTCCACATCATTATCATAACAGTACTGGTGATGAGTTTTCCAGAAGTCCCGTGTAAAAGTTTTGTGGATGCCCCTCCTTGTTTCACCAAATATTGAAAACTCTATTATTTCATGGTCACTGTACCCCAGACAGCCTCCAACCACCACATCTGCCACCAGCCCTTCTCTGCTTGTAAACAGGAGGTCTACAGCATGATATAACTTGGACTTCCCATTTCTTCCTAAGGGCGGAGAAGCATCTGGGAGATTCTAGTCTCACCATGTCAAAACAGCATCTACAAGTCTTGAAATAATACTAAAGTTTTTTGAATGGTCCCTACCACCTTGGTGTTGAGAAGGTGCCCAGTGTCTGAGTTCCAAGGCAAGATAATGGCATAAGGAAATTTTAAGCAAGTATCACCCAGTTTCCTAAAATTATTTTGGATTCTCCTACTTGAATCTCAGATTGGTGCATGTAGTTTCACTGAATATGCCTGCCCAGATCTTCACCAGGTTATTCTCTTTGGCCCTTGGGATGGGAAGCACCCACACCAGTCTTACTGAGCTTTGCACTGATCTGGAGAGATCACCTGTAGGAGCATGAAAGAAGTTTGTTCTCCAAGATCTGGCCTCTGTCAGGGGCTGATAAATGACTCATTAATACCAACTTTAATGATGAATTTCAATTTAGAATTTGGGCAGCGACTTTTCTGAGTTCTTAGGTGTGAACATTTAACAGACATTTATCAGTCCTTTCTCTCTTGCATTCGTCTGTCAATATGGTTTATTTAGCCCACTCAGCGAGAGTGAACTGATTTGCCACGGACTGTAATTATTGGAGGAAGAGCAGGCAGCATTTTGAAACCTAAAAAAGTTACGGGAACAATTTAAATCATCAACAGGTTCAGTTACATCCTGGCATATGTGCCATCATTATTCTCTTCTTTTGGTGGTATTAAATTGTGCACAATTGCAAGAAAAGCAAAGAGCCCAAACCGACTGACTGCTGTGATAAGACAGAAAATCCTGAAGTGAACAGGACTGCAGTGGGATTGTGACATTTTAATGATAGTTTAGAAATACAAAAATGTCTGAAGTGGAGATGGTGTTCTATTCATTCTCTTTCTGCATGAATAGCAGTCACCTGATGGAAGCATAAGGTAAAATTTATCCTCTAGACTTTCAGTTTTGTGGAAAGAGATTTAAGAAATTATTTTAAACCAAATACTTTTGTCTGAAAATAATGTAGCATGTTTTAGTTTTGCTTCTACAAAGTTCTGTGTATAATCAGTGATACCAATGCATTGCACATGACCCTGCTTTCTTTTTTTTTTTTCCGAATACTCACAGGACCTGAGCCATACTTAATGACTCGCAAACCCTCAAAATAATATATTCCTAAGTTTCTAGGATTTTCCAGTAGATGTCATGATGTAAGGCTAGAAATGCTGTCAGTCTGACATAAAACTGTTTTAACAGGCTGTTCAATACCAAATTGTAGCTATCAGGCTAAATTAGTAACTATTGTTTTGCAACTGAAAGTGATTGAACTATGAAGGTAGATTAAGTGGGGAGAGACACAGAGTGCCTGAGTACAGGTGAGGAAGGTTTAGGATAGAGAGAGATCACAGCTGAACTAAGGAAGTAAGTTCTGTTAAAAATGTCATGTTTCAGTCAATGAAGCCTCTAGGCTGGCTTCAGGACTCATTAAAAACAGTTCCATCACTTCCACTAGGGCTTTGGGAAGCTAAGAGCTTTGAAAAGCTTTTTAAAAATATATCTTATATCTAGGCAAAATACAGTTTTGAGAAAGCAGTGGAAGAAGAAAGTGTAGAGTAGAAAGTATTTCACAGTGTCAAAGGAAGGAAATTAAATATGTATATATGGGTTTGGGGGAGGATCTGTAGCATAAAAAGGCCTGTTTGTGGAACACTATTTGCCTTACATCAAATCACACCACAAGAGTTCTTGGTTTAGTTCAGGAAACAAAAGGTTTTGAAATATCTATACGCTTGATATAGTTGTAAAATTTGTAAAATTGAGATAACAGCACTCAGTCTGTAACTACTAGAAGGCATCAGACAACTTGCATTAAGCCTGCAAATAGCATCTGGTTGGGCCAAAGTGGGCTGGCTTCTGCCTGTGAGAGGAAATAACCCTTTGGATCACATTCATCCCAGCCCACACTGAAGGGCTTACAAACATCAGTTATACACCAGGGTCTAATGGCCAGGACAAGATGTTCGCGTCACTTCCAGTGTTCCTCATGGAATCTAAACCTAAATCTAAATCTTTATGATTATAAATGGTTTGGGTTGGAAGGGACCTTAAAGATCTCTTAGTTCTCACCCTTTTCAGTGTCTCACCACCCTCACAATATATAATTTCTCTCTAATACCTAATCTAAACCTACTCCCTTCCAGTTTAAAACCATTATCTCTTATGCCATCCCTAGGCTCCCCAATAAGCAATCCCTCTCTATCCTTGTAGGCCCATTTTAGGTACTGAAAGGCTTCTGTATGGCTTTCCTGTATTTTTTTCTGCTTCAGGATGAACAATCTCAACCCTCTCAGCTGGTCTTCATAGCAGAGATGTTCAGCCTCCTGTTTATTTTTGGGAACACCCTTTTGAACCCACGCCAACAGGCCCACCCATATCCTTGTTATACTGGAGATCACAGAGCTGGGCATAGTACTCAGGTGGCATCTCATGAGAGCAGAGATGAGGGAGAGAATTCTCTCCCTTATACCCTGTTGGCCACACCACTTTTGGTGCAGCCCAGGACATGGTTGGCTTTCTGGACTGCAAGTGCTCATTGCTGGCTCATGTGGAGCTTCTCATCTACCAATCCCCCTGGTTCATCTCCTCAGGACTGTTCTCAGTGCATTCTTTTCCCTGTGGACAAGCCTGTGTTTGTAATTGGGTTTACTGCAGCCCATGTGCAGCACCATGCACTTGGCTATGTTGGGCGTCATGAGGTTTACACAGACCCATCCCTCAAGCTTGCCAAAGTCCCTGTGGATGTCATCCCTTCCCTGCAGAGCGTCAATCACAGCACACAGCCTGGCGCTGTCAGCAGCCTTGCTGAGGGTGTGCTCAGTGCCACTGTCCATGTCAACAACAAAAGTGTTCAACACTGCCGGTCCCAATACAACCCCTGGGGAACATATCAAACAGCTCTCAATCCAGACTATCTCAATCTTGAAAAGTAAGAACCAAGGCAGTGGCCCCCAAGCCAAAATGGCATTGGATTCACAGTCTGAAGACTTATCTAGCAAGTTTGATATGTGCTTGGACTTTAGTTTTCTGCAGGTGAACAGCCTAGCTGGAGTTCTGAGACTTCACAGTGTCTCAGTTCCACAGATGCTCCCATCATAATGGCCTCAGTTACATGGTTACTCTTGCAGTAAATCCAATTTGAGCAACAGAGAGGTTTTTATGGAGATGGATCCCATGTTGGAGCAGACCACAAGGGAATAGGTATATATTTGCTTCACTTTGAGGGGTAAGCTCCAGAGTTTGAAAGTACTATAGCCAGAGACATGTACAGTTCAGTAGAACAAGGAGATGAAGAGCTGAGAGAAGTCCCTTCTAACCAGTGCCTGCCTGTACAACTCAGTGCACCAGGCAGTGGCCAGTAGCTTCCTGAGATGACAAGTCATTCAAAAATCAATTGAAGTTTAATAGAACAGTAAACATGACTGTCACTGATTATGTGTCCCAGAACAAATACCATCACTATGTACCACAGCCTTTTGAGGTCTGTCTTCAGTTCTACTCCACTGTATCGTGTTGTTATCAACTGTTCCTCAAATCACTCTCTCCTCTTCCAAATTTGCCTATATTCTGTTGCTAAAGCTAATTCTGCAAATAATACATTGCAGAAATAATAAATTTATTGTAAGAGATTTAAATAAAAGGCCTCTTTCCACACCCAGTAAGGTTAGAAGAAGAGTAATCACAGCTTCAAATATTCATATTTTGCTGCCCTTTGCCTTAATGAAATCTATTACTTCTTTATAGGATATGAATGAGACTATTCTCATACCTTTGTATGCCAGAGAGAGTGTTACTGAATTATACTTCTGCCTTCAGAACCTGAAAAACAAAATAACCAAAACAGTACTGGGATTCTGGTTGGAAAACAATGTAGTCCAGGGTTTATTATGGGGATTTAGCAGACTCAGCCTAAGATGAGCACTGTTAGCTTCTCAAGTGTTTTACTAACACAAATTTGCTCTGGTGCACTGTTGAAAATATGCCAGCTATCAGATATAACTACACATTCTCTAAGGGTCTGGGATCATATTTGCATTTCACTGGCTCACTAGAAAATATCCTTACTTAAGAGCAGCTCCAGTGACCTGGCGTGAGAGAGCAGAGGAGAGCTGCTCTGCAAGGCAAGGTGAGCTGGGAGCCAAGGGTCACAGCAGGGCAGCAGGGCAATGCTCTCACCAACAAGGGTGAAATCCCACCCTACCTGAGCAGATCTGGTGACACTACACAGGGTCAGAGGACAATCCAGTGCTTGCCAGACAAGTCTTCAGGGTCATAGCAGATCAAAGGCAACTCAGACACTGAGATCAGGGGATCTGGCTCAGGAAGGAACATGGCCAGAATACAAAGCAGCAACATAGCTCAAGAAAGACTGTGGAAAGGGCTTGAGCCTAAGAGGAGGCCTCCAGGGAGGCTCCTGGCAGCCCAGTCTCACAGAGCTCCTTGCACAGCAGCCTCGCTCCTGGTTACAGGTGCAGGAATCAGTGATGACCATGGGACAGGCAGCCAAAGTCCTCACAGCAGGGAAAGACTGTGCTCAGGGTTCTGACAGCTGAGGCTCAGGAGGGCTGATAGAGTGGGTTTGCTTATCTACAAGGATTGCAAGTATGTTTAATAGAGGTCAAAACTGGTTTTTGTGCCTCATTCACATTAAACAAGATTTATCAGTTAAACTTGCATTGACAAATTTACCGTAACACTCTTTCTCCAAGTGATCCACTTCAATGGGAATATATTTTTAATCACAGAAAAAAAAAAGTTGTGGTGGTAGCTCTTCCTTTTAGCCAGATGTTTATGAGTCATACCTGAGATAATTGATAATCCAGACAGTGATGGCTGGAAATAGTGGAGCTACAGGACTTCCAGATTCAGTTAAAGTAATAATATTTGCCTGGTTCCACATTTGCAAAATTAACTGTCTGTTCTCTGATATCTTAAAGCCATATTCATTTCCTCCAGCAACACTGGACAGGCAGCAGTTACACACAGGGGTTGTAAGTGCCGAGACACACTCCTATAGGAGATGAGGCATGGCTGCAGCCCATCTTTCTTCTCTCATGGAAATTCAGTCTTAAAACACCTGATTTCTGCAAGCACAAGCAAGCTGAGATGTTCAGCTGGTTGGACAAAGAGCACAAACTATCAAACAGATATTTGTTTCCCCTCAGGAAGCAGAGATGGGCTGGACTATGCTGAATTCAAAGAAGAAATTCTCATAATGCTTGCTTTTTTTGTCTGCTAGGTCCTTTTGGATTGTAAGATGTAGTGAGCAACTAATTCTGACAACAGAATGTTATGTTCCTCATAGTTACAATTTAGCTCAGCACTTTAAAAGAAAGTTACTAAATATTTCATAAGGAATCTTGACTGATAGTCAAAGTAAAATATTTTCTTTGTTATTAAACTTGGGAGGAGTAATTTAGCACGAGGGGTCATCCTTGCAACTGAATATTTGAACCTATGCTTGTTTTGATTAATTCTGATATGGGTTTTATTTCCTTTTTTTTTAATGCCTAAAGCATGTTCCTCTTCTGTTGTTTGTAGTATGACTGATGTATTCAAATGCAAATAACATGGAAGTAAATATTTCACATGTCACAGAAACAAAACCTAAAGTGTAATTTAAGAAACTTATGAAAGTTGTCTAGTAAATTTCAGCGCTTATTAAAAAAACCTGAAATATCAACACAACTTTGGAAGACAAATCAATAATACAAGTGACATTATAAAAAAACTTTACAACAGGAGAAATATTATGTGTATTAATAATGTCCATAAAAGTAAAAAGGCTGCTCTTAAATTCTTTTAAATTAAACATGAGAATCTAACAAAGATAAGTCTGATCAACTTAGTTACTTCTACAAAATTGCATTCAATTTTTTTTATTGGCTCCTGCCATCTACTGCATGGTACAGGGAATGCAGCATAGAAACGTGAAAACCTTGGAAAATGTATTTCCTGACAGTTCCATGTAAGAGATATAGTCCCAAATTTCTAACACTTTCAAAGCTTAAATATCCTGCATGACATATTTTCCTCACCTCTTTGTATTCAGAAAATCGTTTTCCAGCATATCCTTCATTCAGTGCATCAGAGTCGCTCTGGTGCTCTGATGCAAGATGCAGCTGAGTGGAACTGTGTCAGGGCTGACAAAGGGTAAAAGACTGCCCACAGCCTGTAAGGCTGCACAAGTCCTGGGGAGAACAGCAGTCACCTTGGATTATGCTCATGGATCAAAGCTTTGCAGATTGATTGCACCTGATCTGCACCCCACTGTGATTTGTGGTGAAGTCTGGACAAAGATGTCCTGAAGGCAGAACATAGTGAGCCTTTGGTGTAGTGAGGCTGCTTACAGCCACATCTCTTCTTTTTGGCACTGAAGGCACAGAGCACACAGGTGGAGTCTGCTTCTTTTATTCAGCAAGCTGATGAAGTCTAATTTCAGAAGTATTGCTCAAAGCAAGATTTGTGTTGCATGCTATCAGTCTTAGAAATGCGTCAGCTACTGAGGGAAGCACCTGTAAGATCACTTAGCACTGTTTAGTTCAGAAACCATTGCCCCAGTGCATTTTATTTTTAGTAAAGAAGGCAACATCTGTGTACTATTTAGACTCATGCTATTAAAAAAAAATTAAAAAAAATAAAAAAAATAAAAAAGGTGTTTGCCTTAGGCAACCAGGATTCATTTTAGCAACTTTTTGTAATCTGGTTAATGGGGATCCAGCCTAAATATGCTACCCCTCAGGAGATTTTCATATCCTTGTGGGCAGCCTTTCTATAACTGTCCTTATGTGACCCCTGCCCATCTTCAGCCAGCTTTAACTGATGGTTATTGTGAAAGTCAGAGGATGGTTTCCAAGGCTGGTAGGCTGACAACCACCCAAACGAGCAGAAAGACACTAGAATCACTCTCGCTGGTGTGCAGGGTGCAGACGGCAGGACACTTGTGTCCAGGGAAATACACAGCGTGATCCAGGCATCTCCTGTGTTGAGGAGGCTCTGTCTGCCAGGGCTGCAGCACTGTTGGGAGTAGCAGCAATAGCCCTGATAGCTCTGACCGGCTCCTCCTGGGGCCTGCAGCCCTGGCCCGGGCCGAGGTCTGCATTTAAACTCCGCCCTGGCCCGGGCTGTGTCGTGGCCATTTGTCCATTGTGCGTCTACTGCCGCTTTGCCACAGCTGTGCCTGCGGGCACTGTGGTTGGTGCCAGGCCCGGCTCGGGCAGGTTTCCAGCCCGGCTTTGGGCCCGTCTTGTCGGAGAGCTCTCCCGGTGCTCGGGGCTCCCAGCTGGGCTGCCGCTCTCCCGGCTGTTCTGCCTGGCCCTGCCCAGCCGGCCTGGCCCTGGGCGCCTTGGGCTGCCCGCGCTCTGCCGTCTCTGGGCTGCCGTCCTCTGTCCCCTGGGGACCGAGCCGCTCTGGCCACCCCGTGGGTCATGCACAAGGTGCACGAGTCCTCTGCGTCAAAGCCCCACTGCCCCTTCCAGACAGGGAATGAGGGAAATCAGTATTTCCCTTTTGAAGTTCAAAGAAAGAAATAAAACTTGACACGCCTTCTAATCCAAACCATTCTGTGATTCTTCAACTTACAGCTTGATTTCTTCAACTCAGAGATGAGAAAATTCTCCCCTAGCCTTTTGTTAAATTACATTGCACTAAATACGATGGAAATATTCAGTGATGCCTATTGGCATCAGTTGTTCTGCTTCAAGTGCCTCCTCTAAAAACTTGCTCTAAGTCTGTGGGTGTAATTTTGATATATTTTGACTGACTATGTCCCCTAAAGAACCAATTCAGTGAAAAAATGGCTACAGCTACAGATGTGGTTCTCCCTGGGTCAAGACTAGACTCTGTTAAAGGCTCCATTTTTTGCCCTGGCTCTAGTAAAATGAGATTCCTTTGTACATAAGACACAAAAAGACTTAAGGCCCATCAAGTCTTTGCTATTGCTCAGGGCCTTGTCAGGAAATCCTAAGGACAAACTACAGTTCTCTCAAGAGTAAGAAAGATGAAAAAATTATAATTTCTTATGTCCCAGTTTCCTCTATACTTTGAATTCTCTTCACCATGAAATGGCATTCCAGAATAAATTTTAGATAGTAGGTTAACAGCAGACTTCTGCTAATTAAATGAGTTACTATGTGAGAAATTCAATTCTGAATAATTTCTAACATCTAAACTTGCAAGACCCTTTCCAGATTAAAGTTTCTTAGATTAAATTTTTGTAATTGTAGGCTTCCTTTTCCACACTGTTCTTAAAATGTCAGTATTTCAAGCATTTAATCAGACTATAAATCCTGTAAATTCTGTATCTGCTTAAAACTAATAGCAATTCAAGAAGCATTGTTGAAATTGTCTTAAGACCTATTGACTAACTTTATTTAATTGGGAAGAGGTCACTACTAGGAAAATTGGTTTAAAACCCACTATCATGATAAAAATTGTAATATAACTCAGAAGTCAGTTGCTGCTTTGTTTTGGTGGATGAAATCCAAACATGAACCATGTCTGTTAGTCACTATTAAAACAGTAAATATTCATTAATGCTGCAATAGAGTGTGTATGTCTGTGAAGATCTGTCTGCATGAAAGTAGTGCTGTCCTCTAATGATGGAAGCATTTTGAAACAAGTCAAGTCTCATATATTTGCAACTCAAGGAACTGGAAGACTGAAAAGAAAAAAAACACAAGTTGCAAGTCAAAGGTAGTTAATGGTAATTGTCCTGCAGTTCAAGAGGTAATCTGGTTGCTTTGGGATTTCTGCATGGTTTTGGACGCCAGTAAGGTCCATCTATTAAGCACAGAACATGCTTTGCAATTCTACTCTCTCTTCTGCACAAAGAACTATAAAATGTGAGAGAAGTGCCAAGAAAATCCCTTGGCTTGCTATCTTTTTAGCAAATTGGTTGTTTAATCTATAGCAGAAATAAAGGGCCATAGTAACCTCACAGAATTGTGTCCCTGTCCCTAGATTTTCCTCCTTTCTTCCACTGTGTCAGTAGCTCCAGATCTATTGCTCCCCCAGTTCCTACTTGCTTGGCTGAAAAAAGGCCAGCATAGTTTGTTGCGTTACTGGTTGCAATTACATTTGTGCCCAGTCTCTGCTTGGGACCTCCAGGCCCTCTCCCTGGCCAGCTAACACCTCTTAAATGCGTCTCTCCTTGCAACCACATGATCTTTGATAAGAAAGCCAGATTAAAAACCCAAAAGCATTCACTAATTTGGAGGACTCTATTTGAAAGTCTCCACTTCGGGATTTGGCCCTGTTGTGTCAAATGCAGAAACATTACTGGTGCTCTATTTTGTCTCTTTCCAGTAACTTGTAGGGAAAATCACCACACTGTTTTAGATTTGGGCTATGTTGGGGATAATTCCAATAAGCTAAGCCCTCTTTCCTGTCCTTCATAACACTCACAATGTGTGATTTGAGAAACGTTATTATGCTATTATTTACATAAATAGGATTTCCCCCTCAAAGCCACCACAGTTCTAAAAGACAAAGGAGGAGTTTTGATCTATCAGACTGATAATTCTCTTGAAAACCTTCCTTTTCTTTTACAGCACACTGTGTGTCACCTGGCCACATAGTTTGAGGAGAAATATTTATTAATATGTGTGAGGGATTGCAAGAATTTTATGTGTCTGCACAGGGTAGGAAGAAGGTTCCAACTATCAAAATGTGAGAGAATCTTGGTCTTTCACTTCTAATAGAATATGAAATATTAGCATCTGATATGTTTCTCCAATTTCCTATATGAAGTAAAGATGGCTCATTTCAGATTTCTATCTTAAGCTGTTTCTTGGGCTTTATTCCTAGGAGAGAATCAGTGTGTAGGCACTAGAACAATAAATCATTGTATATCAACTGCTCAAGGGTACTTGAACTTTCTTTGAGAAATTTGAGATAGCTCATCCCAAACTGACTTGTGTATGTTTAGGCAGAGATTTGTAAAAATAGAAGATGTGAAATATTTTTCCTTACCCAGTACTGACTATTAATTTAGTGATTCAAAGCTGACCTACTTGTGTCTGTACCATCCTTTCCCCTCAAAAGAGCTCACTTCAATATGCTTTTTGCTTACAACTTTTCACTTCTTTTTTTTTTAAATCTTTTCAGTGTTTTATTAATGTCCCAGAGCTCTGTCAGTCTCCAATCACACTCCTACTCTCTGTTGTTTCTTTCAGTCTACAATTGTACGCTTGCATGGTGATAACAATTCTCTCACCAAAAGAAGCACTGTAATAGAGAATATTTCAAGGGACACTACACATTTATTTTGTACAACTGCCCTCCCCTCCTGTTTTATTTTACACTCTTTTATTCTGCCAGTCTTCCCTGATACTCATTTCTTGTACAGGTGTGTGTGTTTTATTAAAAATAAAATACATCTCCATTTTCAGAGAACTTACTGAGTTCCTCTTTTTACCATCCAGAAGGAGGCAGCAGCAACAAAATTACTGACCTGTTCTGTAGATGAAACACAGAAGTTTATAACTTAACCACAGGGTCTTCTAAGGACTGATGTAGCAGCAAGAATTAAATTTGTATTGCCCAAGATAAGTTTATGGATGATGGAATCATATTTTAAGAGGTTAAGGGCTTTGACTCTAAAAGCTTTTTGTACCAGAAGTATTGCCTTAAGCTTTATTTCTAACTTAGTATTCTTTTTCTCTCAAAGTAAAAGAGGTTGCATGTCCCTTGTGCATCTTTCTTACTTTTCTGTGTTTGATGATGGCAAGCATGAAAGTTTCTTTCTGCAGCTGATGACTCATAAAGTTGTTTCTTTGACTAGTTAGCCTTTGGCTTGAAATGCTCAAGAATCAAGCCAAACAGGAACTTCCTGTTTACACACCAAAAGTTTTTTCCCCTTGTTTCTAACAAGTTAGTATTTCAATTGTCTCACGACTTTCCCCCTAATTGGTTTTATTCTTTCAGGAGTACATAATTCATCCTTCTAGATGTCCACAATTATACCACTTTTCCTCTTGAAAGAATAAAGTTTTTACATTCTAATGAGCTATATCAGATGGAGAAAGCAATCATCTGTGTGCTTCCAAAATCTAAAATGTGATCTGTTCTGCCCATCATGGTTTCATGACTCAATGGGTAAAGAATGGCAATTATAGGACACCACATGCTCCTGATCCTTTACATGTGCCTGAAGGATTCCATTCTTTTGGACATGTTTCCACTTCTGGATGGAAAAGGGCAACAGCACTGCTCTGCAAGAAGGACACTGTGTTTTTCATTGTGCATTACCAAGTAGCCATCAAAAGTAATGATGAACTTAACTCACAGTGTTTTCCCAACAATTTTAGTCAGCTCATCTTCTATTGCGGCATTGCACATTCCAAGTTTTCTGAAATCTACACAGGAGAGAAAAAGGGGACTAGCTATACATACCTGGAGGCAGAATACAAAACTCAAAGCACACATGAAATGCAGCTCTGCAATACCTGAGAAAGAAACTCTCACCAAATAAATCCATTGGTTGAGTTGCCTTCTTTCTTTATAGTTCCTACCCTTCTCTCAGGTTGGGGATTGTTATCACAGTTGGAAACTGTTAGTTTCAGAAAGTAGGACAAAGAGGTAAAGTCCCTTTTCATGTTTTTCCTCTCAAGCTGTTCTTTACTTTGTTTTGTGATATATGGTGCTGTATCACTGATCAGCTGGACTTTTCTGTTAGATGGAATGAGAAAAACAACCAAGAAAGCAGCAATAAGTAATTTTCCAACAAAGAATTACATTTCACTGAATTGGAAACCAAGAACCAGAAACATAACATACTGCAAAAATCCAACTATAAGTCCATTTACAACTTTAGTAAAAGATGCCTTTGACAACTCTTCCCTAAAGGACTTGTTTCTTACAAAGAGGAATAAAATGGGAAGATGGCAAAAGAGAAATAGAAGGAGACAATGTGAGGTCTCAGAGTTACTCTTTATTAAACTTCATGTTAAAACCAAACCGAGAACTGGCAAAGCTTCCAGGAAAATTTAGCAAAGAAACAGCTTGCAGTAATCTACCAGCCAGGGTTACTATGGCAATTGCAGTACACTGTGAAATTTAGTAGATATAATTTTCCATGATTCACTGTATATTTTTAGCTGTTTTTCTTTTTGTTCTCTCACACTAATTTCCTTATCAAAGAAAAGGAAGGACTAAATGGTTAGGTCATGCCCTCAGAAAATACAGAAAGGTGTCAGTTGATGCTTAAGTGAAGCTCTTGTGTTCTAGCCTCAAATGATCAACTGTCCTAAGGAAATCTTGGGGTCTCAACTCCTACCCCATTCTTCTTATCTTGAATCTTTAAGACTTCTGTTCCCTGCTTCTTGAAATCCTGCCATCCCTTGCTCACCTTAATTTACTTCTCTAATGATTATTCCTGTTAGCTCACAGTCTGAATCACATGAATAATTTTTCTCCTTTCCTTTTTTCCACCTATTTTCCAAAACTATTTTTTTCTAGCATACCACCTCTTTCTATTGTTGCATGTTTTCATCTCAGGATCTCGAAAATCTCCCATGTCCTCACAATACAATTGCACATCACCTGTGGACTGATGCCCAGCCCATCCATGAGCATCAATCTGCAGGACCCCAGACAACTTCCCTCAGTTTATATACTGAGTATGATGTTCCATGGTCTGGAATCTTCTTTACTTCAAGTCAACTGCTCTCTCCCAGCTACTTGTGCAGCTCCTTACCAGCAGAGCCTGGGAAACCGAAAAGTCCTTGCCATAGGGTAGGCACTACTCAACAACTAAAGCATCAGTGTGTTATCAACATTATTCTCATATGAAATCCAAAATACAGCACTGCACCAGCTACCAGGAAGAAAATTATCTCTACCTTAGCTGAAACTATGACACACCTTACATGTCAGCATCCAAGTACATTTAGGCAAATAGAAAACTACACAGCATCCCAGGCAATCACCAGAATGTGCTCGTGCTATCATTACTTGACCTTCCTTACTCTTCACCTCTGACCAATTGTTAGCTGAATTCATTTTTGGATTGTCAGTCTGCATTGACAAAAGTGCGCTGCGGAATCCCAGAATACAATATGTATGTCTCAAACACTGATAGTTGAATGACTGTGGAGCCAACCAAGGATCACTGGGAATAACAGACAAGGATTGTTGGCAATAACTGGGATTGTTGGTAATAACATGCTGTGATTGGAGAAGGTGGCCATGCATAAGTAGGGTAGCAATTTCTGCGACAAAAGTCCTTGTTCTTGTTACTGGAGATAAGCACAGCAGAGTGCAGCACAGGCACAGGAATGAGGCTGAGAAGTTGGAATGGACTGTAGGGCAAGGGGTCAAAACCAACAAAGATTTTTGAAGCCCTCTGACCCATTTCCAGAAAGGTCTGAAAGAACAGACTGTGCATGATAACTAATTTGAAAAGAAATCAAGAAAACTGTCTTCAGGGTGGGAAAAACCTATTCATAAAATGGTAACCTCACCAAGCCTGGGTACACATCCCAGCATGCTGGCAATCCCATCCACTGGATTGATACTGGAACTAGGAGTGGTGAGTCTTTCTTTTTTTCTTTCTTTTTTCTTTCTTTTTTCTTTCTTTTTTTTTTCTTTTTTTTTTCTTTTCCTTTTTCCTTTTTCCTTTTTCCTTTTTCCTTTTTCCTTTTTCCTTTTTCCTTTTTCCTTTTTCCTTTTTCC